>JACXSJ010003160.1:0-28542 GCA_014851325.1 Pentalonia nigronervosa
ACAGTTACAACGTGTTTGGTAAAATCTACAAACTGAATGACTGTCTACAACAGAACAGTTATGTTATCATTACCAAAGTTAATTTACATAAAATATGTTGTAACTATTGCAAAACATATTGTTGTCACGGACGCAACCATAAATTTTTGTGATGTCTATCATATTCTGGTTATCATTACTATATATTTTTTTCCGTGTATATTCGATTCTGAACAGAACGACGATGTGTATTTTTTTGTGTCTGTCATCATCTCTCGAAGTAAAAATATTTCCCCATAAGTTTACCTACTTTTCACACAAAAAAAATTTTACTGGAAAGTTGAACTAATTTTTTATGAGTGTTTGAAATTACATAATGGATATTCACCTGTAAACTAACGATTTCTTGTGAAGGAGTTTCTTATTTTGTTGTAATTCAAAAACGAATAAAATGGAAACACTTTTATTGCCCAAAAACGTGGAAGACAGACGCAAAAAAAAAAATAGAAAATGTCTTATGCTTATAAATAGTTAAAAAAAAGTCAAAATATTTTGAACATTTTATGGTGTTTAAAATATGTTGTAACTACAATTAGTTAGGCACACTAAAAAAAAATCTTTTTATTATATACAGAAAATGCTTACATAAATAATTGGTGAAAATTTCAAGTAGAGTATGTCTGTGCTTTTAACTCTATCCATTCCACGTGTTTATTACGTACAACCAGGACTGCCTCGGGGAGCGTGTTGTTATTTTCTACCGATTCTCGTAGGGCATAGATCCCTTAAAAGTCGATTTTGTATTTATGCATTATCGTATAATATACTGGCGCACACTTACATAATAGTTATTTATATAAGTAACTGTTTGCTCAAAATTATTACATTCATAGAAATGAATATGAGTGAAGTTTAAATCAAGAACATAGGTTCTTTAATTATGTTTAAATATTGGTAGGTATATCGTAATATATACATTTAGGATTTGGAAAATTGAAAACCTATTATATGATTATTTTAGTCTTTGTATGCTGAACAATCACATTAAAATTATTATGTTTTTTTTTCTATAATAGAATAATATCTTAAAAAATTTTTTTCAGTTGTTGGCGTAAATACACCACTATACTAGATTGAAGAGTATTTACTACACCGCAATATTTGTGTAAATACGAAATTTATTATGCTTAAAAGTTAAATAATTTTGTATCAGTTTGTCGGCAATAAAAATGTAGTATAATAGGTATTAATGGTATATTATGTACAAGACCGGATCTAGGGGAAGTAAAACTGGAGATTATAAACTTATAAGTCAATATTGACATATATTGTAGTCAATACTTAGGTTAGATAAATAGTAAAAATCTTCACTGGTAGATATAACCTGAAAGTACCAAACTGTGCAAATATAATTTTTATTTTTTGGTGCAATACAAAACATAATTTGTTAGGTATAGGTAGGCACAGGTAATAGTCAGGTAATTATTTAAATAATTTTTTTTCATAGTTTTAGCCGTGTAGTTGTTTGTTTCTCTGATGTCGGATAACATTAGTCTATGTCCAAATGCTGGGTTAACTATTTCTGGAATTAAACCTTCTAAATAAAACCTAAAAATATAAAAGTGTATATTAGGTATACAATACTGTCTGTACTCATATATATACCTAACATTATTATGACTTTGAGTAGTTACTACTTTACTATTCAGTATGTACAATAGTATTTATAGACCTATCGTTTATATATTATAGGGTATGCTGTTATGGTATATAGTTTGTAGCAATAACATAATAGTATTTTTACAATATTGTTAGCTAAATATATATACATTAATGTAACTACGTTACTCACGTTTTTAATTTGTGAACCATACTAATTGTCCAGAAATCATAGTTATATTTTATTTTCTGAATTGATATCCACCGTGGAGTATATATTATAAAAAAACACAACTTTTTTCGAATATATGCATTTGTCATTAAATTTGATAAAAGTAGTAATGATTTTTTTTTTTTTAATTAAATTACCATTTTCGATTGTACAGTAGCTTATCTAAAAATAAAAATACTCAAGTTAAATTGAATTAATTTGTTAATTTATAATTATTATACTTTTCCTGTCTCAACAGCTTCCACTATGTTATTTGTATTCTTTGCTGTACAAGGTGTTTTTATTTCTATCAACTTTTGATCATTAATAACTCTATCTGATAAACACATAGTTTGAAAAAAAAATCATTTAATTTCGGCGATCTAGGTACCAATTAACATACCCACTCAACCATGTATTTTTATACTCAAATAGTCTAACGTCTATAACATTATGCCATATAATTTATAAATAAATACAAACCTGGACTAGCAGCAAGATATGGGTATTTTTTTATCAATAAACAATCTACACGTTTTTATTTTATACTCTGAAATTTCTTTGAATTTTAATTTGATAATATGCTCCATGTCTTTACCGTACTGTAGTACACTATAATAATATATTCGTTGATTAAAATAATTTTATATTTTTTTTTCAAACATAAAACATTAATATATACTTTGTACTAAAAGTAAAAGATGTAAAAAATGTGTTTACACGAAGATTTAAAAGTTTCGTTAGGTAAGATATAACAATAAGAAGAGGAACACAAAAATATGTTAAGTAAATGCAGTTATACATTTCTAAAAATTACCTGACAGATAAGTTAATTTCATGTATAAATTTTAAGTCTTTGACGTCTTTAATTTCAATAGCATCCGCATTACCATAATGTTCATCTGCAGCATTATTTGTCTTTTAAATATTTTAGATTTTACTTGTAGTTTTGATGTCATTTTCTTTTCTTTTGGCAAATGTATCTTTTTTCGAGTGTTCTTTTCAAAAAATGTTTACCAATCTTTCCTAAAAATAAGACATGCACATCATACAAAATATTATATATATTAAATAATATTTACCCGGGCTAGTGTGTGTTATATGTTTCTTAATGACTCTTAAATATTCTTTTAAATTAACAAATTAACTAACAAAAAAATTCCTGACTTACAAATGTCGATCTTTTGTAATTATTAAAAGTACAACCTATGAGGAACCTTGTATTATATTTTGAAGGTTTTTGACATTACATAAATATTTTTATTTACCTGTATAGGAAAAAAAATGAAAATTTTTATAAATAGCTCAACAAGATTTAAAATATTTTACAAATTGTATCATATATAGAAAATAATAAAATACACTTTTTTAAAAAAATTTCAAGTATATTATGCGGTTATTCGTTTTTGAGTTATACTAAAAAACAAAATCGATGAAAATAAAAATCCAGAAAAAAATATTGTAATTAAACGAAATATTGTTTCTAATACTCGTCGTGTAAACACAAAAAAAGACATTGTAAAATCAATACAATCATCGCTTCGTTTGAAGTCTAAAATATTATATTATTACAATATTATAATATAATACACATTACACGTAGGTATATTTTTAATTTTAGATATTGCTTTAGCAGTTAACTGTATATATGGGTACTTATATATTATATACTTATACTTACTCTTCGCATTAAGTTTTTTCATTCGAGATGCTAAACTTTTCGGCTTGTGAATACTTTAAACAGAAGTAGATGGTCGACATTTTTTTGGACTATTCATTGTAATAATTTAGTGTGTTTAAGACTTTAGGACGTACAATTTATATATAGAAAATCAATATGTACTTAAAAATTTTACCAAACGTATGCAATTCTTCGATCAATCATAACAAATGATAATCAAATTATATTTCATAAAATTTAATATATTTTATAATATTCACATCGTACTGTGTATAATATACATAATTGCTTATTATAGGACAGCTCATTAGCTTATAGTAGTTATATAGTATAAATTATTATTAGCAGTCGTATAAATACTAGGAATTCTTCAGTTGGTGCAGATACGGGTTCTGCGAAAATATACACCCCGTACCTCGTAGGCTGCAACCCATTATGTATAAACTAATTCTTTCGTTTGCCGATAGGCGTAGCATTTGCTGGCTCAAATATATTTAAACTTAAGAAAAAAAACTATCATTCGCTCTATAGTTACAACTCCTTCAATAATTTACTGAGTAGGAATGTGATTAATTCTGTTGAAAGAAAAGAGATTAAACTATGCTTTTTCGAAGAGATTTTTTTGATCGATTTAATATATAAACCAATATTCAAGTTTAAAAATGTCAATTTTTTTTATTTTTCCCTTCATATAAAAAACGGACTGTCGTATACCTATCTTTCGATGGTACACTTCTACTTAATTTTGAGAACTCAAACGACCATGAATCAACCGGTTACAGAATTGTTCTCAAAATGTTGGTATGACCACTTTACCTTTTAGACCTCGCCTTCAAAGACCATAAATCAATCGGTTACAGATCAGACTCGGAATAAAGCTAACGTGTTGTGGCTACTCAATAATAATATAATAATCTTCACTTGTAACGTATTTTATTATATTCAAAAAAACAAACAAACATATAAAACACGGGTCTCTATGAAACTCTACACACTAGTGTCTCGATAGAAAACCCGCATTGCCCTCTTACCGCGGTGTTCACGTTCTTAAATATTATTTACAAACTGCTGTCTCAGCTCATTTGCTTCATTGACCAATGTTATAAATATGATAGTGTCTATTTGACAGTATTATTTTATTATATTTTAATTTTGATTGTGTATTTCACCAAAACACGTTGGCTCATACAACAGAACCAAAATATTTTTTTTAAAAAACTCATCGAGGAAGCTTAGTATATATCATGATCTTTCTATTGGTGTTAAAACCGTGTTTATGTGGTATGTGTGTATTGTGCTATGTGCATAGAGCCGAAGCTTGTTTTACACCTTCAAAATACGCGTTCGACGTCTTCTTAAGATGCCAACAACAATAACTTAGATTAATAAACATAATATGATTGATATATATTTTTTCTTTTATTAGAATTAAGGCTTCAACTACTAAAGGTCATTAGTCTGGTACTGAGTGTGGAAGAACAATTGGTTGGAACACGTTTTTGTATGTGTGGCAAGGATTTGATGCTAAAAACCCGGGTGATCACCCATCCGGGAGCTAGCAACATCGGCCGGTACGTACACTCAGAGCGTTTCCGCAGTTGAGCGTACGACCGCGCCACACCAAGCCACACATGATTGATATTATAGACAGTGAATTGTCTATATTTTTTTCAATTCTAATTTCTAAAAATCACGAATAATACTATAATAATAGTATATTTATACTCTTATATGTTTAAAGTTGTTGATTATAAAATATGAATTATTCAGTAATTTTTTTATAAAAAGGATCAAAATGTCCCGGGATCAATATGTCCTGTTATCAAATAAAAATTTTTTGCCCCTTAAAAGAAAAAAAGTAAAAACCATTTTTCTTGTTAGTTTTTATATTTATAATAAAAAAGTTTATAACTTTTGTCTTAATTTATCTTACAAAATATATCTCATTCTCTTCTACCAAAGCACCTATAAGAGGGTATTAAAATCTGTATTTCTGGTACATTTCAAAATTAAATTTTATTAATCTGATTTTCAAAATTTTTATTTATTCAATCGAATACCACCCTAAAAATTTAGGCATAATGTGCACACACACACACACACACACACACACACACAAATGATGAAAAAAATTAGCTGAAATCGAATGAAAACGAAAATAGTATTAATAAGAAAAGAAAATAGTATTTAGAAATACCGGAAGGTTGATCAGTGATCTTAATTACGTTATACATAAAGTGGATTGCAGTATTGCGCACTTAATCATATCAATGTTCTGTATGGTTCAAACATAAATACCCTTACGTATTTAAAGATAAATGACGAACATTATCCGAATTCTAAATTCCATTGGTTGAATATCTTATAGGTGGAAGAGAATATAAACACGTTGTTGAGATATGAAAATATAGTAAGCTATATCTGAAAATCGATGTTTTATTGTTGACCACCAATGTGTTAAAGGACTTTTAGATGTAAGTGTAAGTACCTATACAATATACATAGCTGACGCTGGGGACGAGAAAATAGTATTTATAATTATTATTATTAAAAAAAAAAATAAAATAGCAACTTACAGCGTAGATACCTATTTATTTATATTTGTTATGTGTATGTTTTACTTGCAATTATATTAGTCTTGCAAATTTTTATACATGAGATTGTGATAATTGATTACATTTGTATTGAACTCATGAAATTTATACATGTTTACCAAAATATATGAAAGACGTGTGATTTTAATGAAATTATGATATTTTCATGAAGATTTAATATAATATTTGAAAAGATAGATTTGACTATATTAGGATTATGAAATTTGTATATATTATTTTGAATGAAATTGTGAAATGTATGTATTTTATTGAATCTCAGGTGAATAATGTGTATTTTAATTAAAGTATAATACTTTTACTAAAAAATAATACTATTTGTGTATTTCCATTGAAATGATGATATTTTTATTTAGATAATTATATATGTGTATGATATTTTCAACTTATATCTAATAAATAATACATCATCTTTGTACAACGGTTTTGAAAATAGAGCATTCAAAATATTGAAGTCATTTAAGATCTATATGATTCAGCTATATTATGTAAAAGTAATCTTGTATATAGTTTCGTTTATTGAGATTGAACTAATCATGTTAAAAGAAAACAATTATATTTAAATAAAAGTTTAAAATTATGAAAAATAAAAATTACTGTAAATTGTTGAAGACTGGGTGAATGAGAATTTAAGTGTACTTCGATAAAGTTTGATACATACATACTAATATTGGCCATTGATATTTGTAAAGGTTAATTATTGTGATACTGTAAAGCGAAATTATGCATGGATTGCTTTACAAGCTATATAGTTATGTATAATACTATTATTGGCATTTTAAATGTTTAAACAAGTTGATAACAGGGATATGAATATTATTTTTACAAGATTTTATATAAATTATGAAACTATTACATGGTTTTGTAGAAATTAAAATATTTTTATTAAGAAATGATAATGTGTCTATAAGTTTTTAATGAAATTACGATATAAACAAATATTTTAGCAATATTTCTATATCTACGAAGCTGTTTTGTTCAAAATTAGGATATTTGTATGTGTATTCACTACGATGTTTAAAATTGTTTACCTATTACTTAATCGGGATTAAGAAATTCATGATGTATTTAATGTACGTTTTTATCAATGTGATAAGTAGATACTATAAAACAGAAAGTGGTTAAATTAAATTATAAACTAAAATTAAACGAATTTTTTATAATTTTAACAAGAATTTTAGATTTGTATACCTAAATGTATGTTTTCATTAGGAAAAAAAGATATGTGAGCATGTTTTTGTAGAAAATAAGATATTTATTATGAAATATTGTCTTATTTAGCTAGATAACACTAACTTAAAACATTTTACACGGAGAATTACTATATTTAAAGTTTTAAAATTGTTCTTTGATATATGATCACATATTAGTCCGTCTGAACCTTTTGATTAATGTAATTACTTCTTTGAGTGTATCAGAGCTTTTAATGTTTGAATCGGCTTTAATATATTTTGATATTTGATAAAATTGTTTTTCATGCCAATGCTACAAAAATAGTACACTTTGAGTTTTGAAGTGTTATAAGATTTCTTCGGTTCATTTAAATTCTACATCTGTCTTGATTTTTGGAATCAATCACTAGTTTAGTTTCTTCTTTACACACCATCAAAGTCGGCTTGGGTGCCTGAGGGCCCAGGCAGGAATTTTTTTGGGGCCCAATAATTTAAAAAATTAAACCAAATATCAAAATAAGGAAAATAAAGTACAATTATTTTGGAATAATTTTTTTAGTTCATAAAAATATTTAAATTTATCTTTATTAAAACTCACTTTTTTAATTTATGTATTATCAAGTAGATAATGTTAAATAATAAAATACATACTGCTATATACATTAAAAAACTATTGAAGTAGCCTTTTTAATTCCATTGAGGATTTGGAAACTTCATTTATTATATCTTCTTTATTTATATTTTCAGTTAGATCTTTTTCTATGGATATTAGCATTAATGGAGTAAGAATATTTTGAGAAAGTATTGATCTGTCTATTTTTAATAATTTTTAATTTCGAAAAAATTTTTTCACATGTTACTTGTGTTAATGGTAATTTTAAAGCACATTTGAAAACGATATATAAATTATTGAAAAGACCAGACTATTTTGATAATTCCTCTATTAATATATAAGCACATGCTAAGCATTTATTACACTTATTACAATGAATAGATTCATAGTTAACTTTTGATTCAGATTTTGAATTTTTTATTACTTCATTTTCTCCCTCTTGTTCTGATATATTAATTTGGTGTTTTGGAATAATGCTATGATAGTAATTTGCAAATTGTTTTAATTCTGAGAGTGCTACACTTCTTTCAATATTAGCTAATTTTGTTATTTCATTAAATATATTATCTGGAATTTCATTAATAATTTGAAAAATCACAATATTTTTTTGGATCCAATAAGCCACAGGTTTTCATTAATTGTTCATTTGGTATAAAACTTTTAGAAATACTAATTTCTAAATTGTGAATGTTGCAAAATACCATATATTTGAATTTATTAAATGATGTATTTCTTGACTCATCTGTTGCTGTGTGACCAGGAAGCATCTTTTTCTGGATGAAACTCTTTTTTCAATAAAATCTTCCTCAATATTTATTAATGGTCCATCTTTAAAAAAAATATTAATTTTTTTTAGTATATTCTTGAGATCTTTTATATGAATATAAAACATGTTCATCATTTATAAGTTTTTTAATTTTTTTTTAACATAATACTAATCATTGATCTTACTTTTAGGTAATCCAAAGATTTTGATTGTAAATAAATTGATATTGGTGTGGTAATAGAATATATATCAAGAAGAACAAACGATATAAGTATAGTCCTAAAAAGTGACCATTTTTCAATTAGAGTTCTTGCCATAAACTTGGTAGAAGAATTGAAATTACCGTTATTTATTTCTATTAAAAATTGTAATAATGTAATTAATTTACTTTCTTTCAACAGGTCAGTTTTAGTCGTGAATTCTTTATCTATGATAGAAGACAAGACCTTTTCTTTACTCCACCATCTAGTTGTGTAAATTTTTTGGAGTCTATATAATTTATTATGTCCTGAATGGTTTTTTTCAGTAACAGATTTCCAAACTTCCATTCTTTTATAAGAATCTGATAAGAAAACTGCTGTTTGTTCTACCAAACTAAAAAGATTTTCAGCTTCAACAATTTTTTTTGTTGAATCTTCCATCATTAAATTTAATACATAAGCCAAACATAGCGTATACACTATTAATGGATTGGAATTTTTTATATGTGCTTGTAATCCATTATATGTAACTTTCATATTAGCTGCACCGTCAAAAGAACAACCTATTACATCGGTCAATGAGGGACTTAGGGGTTGAAGTACATTACACAATAAATTAAAAAGAGCTAGACTACTGGAGTCACTGCATACAACCAAACTTAATAACCTTTCTTCGACTTTTCCCTTATATAAGTACCGAACACAAATTGCCAGTTGATCTAATACTCCCGTATCTTGTGTACTATCAATCATGATACTGATTTTTTTACACTCTTTTATTTGATTAACTATAATCGACTGTATTGAAGTTCTTATCCTGTTGATTATATTATCATTAATAAAATGTTTGGATAAAAATGTATTTAAAGAACCTCGACATTTTTTATTCATCATTTTTTTACTAGATTTAATTGATTCTTGCACATGATTATTTAGTATACTATTAGTAATTAGTAAGACCAATTCCAAAAAGTTTCCATGATTTTTATTTCGATCATCTAATGAATGAGCTCCTTCATGTTTTCCTCTATATGCTATATTTTGTTTTCCAATAAATAATACTATATCTATCAATCTATTGAGTACCATTTTACGCTGTTCTATTTCTTTAGCACGTTTCATAATGAAATTTCGATTTATCAAGCTACCTATATCATTTTCCAAATTACAACGAAGAACTGCATTTGCAGCATATTGATGAATAGTCGAATTTTCATGTCGTTTAATATCTGTATAGGGGTTATGGTTTGATTTTGCTAAAGCATTATAACCAGAAATATATTTTGATTCAGAACCAATTGAAAATGCCATACATGTAGCACAGTAAAATAATTTAGTGTCGACTGAAAATGAAATCCATTTCCTATTTATTACATTACCATTGGACAATTTTTTAAAATAAATTCGACCTAAATTTAATTTTCCTACTTCTAAAAATGGCTGAATAGGATAATTTTTCAAAATTTAAATTTTATATCTGCTGAAATATTTGATGGCGGTGGTATAAAATTTGATAAATATGGCGTTATATTGTCATTATAAATATTTGAAAGTTCGTTTTTAAATGAAATTTCATTTATTTTCATTAGTCCTTTTTCGTGTGAATTCATTTTGAGGTTTATCTAAATATAAAAATATGAATTTTATATAGTAAATAATATAATAACACTAATAACTAATAATAATATTATTATTAAGTATTTAAAGTTAAAGTCTAAACATTTTCCAACAGTTTTCAAAAAAATCGAGAAAAACAAAAAAAAAAGTAACGGAAAAACGGGAATTTTTATGCAAAACTAGTTTTTGTCAAATCGATTTTTTTATTTTTTTAGTTATAACTCAAAAACTGATCATTGTAAATGCTTGAAATTTTTACCAAATGTTTATATTAGTGTATTTGTATTTTTATTTAAAAAAAAATACCTATTAATTATTATAACCTAATAGTTATTACCTTGCTGAATACGTGCAGGCTGAAAATTTAATTTCATTTGCTTTGGATTATTATCATCTTCCATTAACTCTTTATGAAATTTCGCAGCTCTTTTTGCTGCTCCCGATTTTGATTTAGGCCCCATTAAAAGTATTTACGAAAAAATACGAAACTAATATAATGATTATAATTTACTTAAAAGTTAAAACACTATAATAATGAGCTCGAGACCAAAACACATTCTCTCAACACTCGTACGTACAAATAACGAAATACAAAAAACGAATGAGGGAAATGCCGGATATGCTATCGAATTATCATCGCCGTCTGCAAGTATCTGTATAATAATTTATGAATAACTATAATAGTATATATAAATAATATATATATATATATATATATTAAGGTGGTCCAACCTTATAGGAGCAAAACATTAATTTTAGAAATTTACACACAGCACTTTCTTATTTTGTTAAGAGATACTAAATAATGATTCGATAAAAATTTGGACTTGATAATTCAACCCCTTCACGTGCCGCATAAGGGTTGAAAAATGACCTATTATTAATTATTAATTTAACATTATTAATTTACACTTTTTTATTTTTTTTTAGCTCAATTATTAAAATTACAAAAAAATGTATAGAAACAAATTTGTACTTATAGTTATTTTGCTTAAAAAGTATTCTTATATTTTTTCTGTAAAATTATTATTTATTATAGAAAATATCAAAAATTAAAAATATTTTGGTAATTCAGTGATATTAAATTTTTCATTATTTTTGACGTTAAACTAAATAATTTACTATTTACATTATACTATTTGAGACTTTTAGTTAATATTTCTCTGCTATGTCCAGAATAATTTTTTCTGTAATCTTTTACAACCTAAAAAATCAAATTTAACAATTTAGTGTGATAAATTGAAGATATTTTTTACAAGTTTATAGAAAATTGTCTTACTTGTAGTAAGAACTGTTTTTGTTATTCATTTTTCGTTATTTTTTGATTGTAGTCCTCCATTATTCAACGTTGCGCTCAGCAGTGTCATTTATAACTTTGATTGATGAAATTATGCCTCGAGCATTATTGTATTCTAAATTATTTTTCTATTCAACGGGATCTATGTTTAAGAATTCGGAAGAAATTTTGAAACGGGAAAAAAATTTTAGTGAACTTGTAAATAATTCAATGGGAATATCTCGTTTAATGAACTCGGGTATTTCTTCTGGCTTCAAAGTGATTCTTTTCGGAACTTCTAAATCTTCTTCATAATTTTCTTCTAAAATAATTTGTATTATTCTTCGTTTATCTTCAATCAAAATTCTCTCATCAAATATTGAAAACATAACAGACTAGCTACATTATCCGTAGTTGCCGGGTTTAAGTATATAAATGTATGTAACCTGATAAGATTTAATTTTGTTTAATCTATTGAAATTTAAATGAATTAAGATTTTCGAATAATATTTTATACATATTAATTTAGTTTTTAAGATAATAATTATTATCATAACCTATTCTAGAAGTTATAGCTTTTGGCGGTCGATTGGTTCACGATAAATTTTAGCACTGAAGGTTCAAAATAAATGTTTTACTGATAGTTTTTCAACATTTTATCTACAAAACTTCTTTGTAGACAATATTGCTCACTGATCTATTAGTATGCAACAAAATCACCAAGCTACAGGGTGAGCTTACGCGTGAGCAAGCTACGTAGAATTGCCCATGTGAAAAACAGTTTTCTCGCAAATCTATTCCTACAAATTTGAGAGTTTGGCTTTGAGATTTGTTTATAGTCATTGCAAAACAGACTTTGAGGGGAAACTGTAATTGTTTAAATTCGAACGGATGATCATTTGGAATTAAAGGGATTCGTGGTACAAACACAGTTTCCCCTTTCGCACATCCAGTTAAAATTGTGGCTTCGACTATATAGCGATGTAAAGCTTTGATTTTAAGCCTGGTCCCATTGCACAGTTTAGGTGGTTTCAAATTTCACAACAACATAATATGTGTGCCCATACGCAGAATAAGCCTATGATATGGCATACACTGTGGTTTTAATGAATTTAAAAATTCAACCGGATAATTAGTTGCATTTTCTATGTAGACCACCGTATCTATAGAAGTATATACTTTTTCTTCCCCTTCAAAAGACATCAGCAGTGTATCATTGATAGCTGCCGCTTGGTCATTTTTCGGAGTGATTATAGCACGTTCACACAACCATTCTATAGGCTTATCATGAATATGAACAATATCTGGATAAATTTTTGATATAAAATCCTGAACCGTAGTTAAAACTGTGCACAAATTTTCTGGGATAGTTATCATTTCATCAAACGATGGATAATCACCATTGCCAATTTCAACTAAAAGATCTGCAAATCTACCAACAAACTTTTCCTCTCCCAAATATACCCTCATGTTTTTTGAGATTTTGAGTATATTAATCTGAGGCCATAAAGTAGATCTTTAAAGACATGACTTGAATTCATCAGTTCTAGTCCCTTTTGATACTACTGGTAGAGTCTGCCTAAAGTCTCCAGCCAGTAAAACCGTTACACCATTCATTAACTTTTTATTTCCCCTTATATTCTTTAGAGATCTATTTAAAGCCTCAACACCACCCTTATGTGCCATTGTAATTTCGTTTCACACTATTATTTATGAATCTTTTAAAACTTCTGCAAAATTACTTTGTTTTGATATATTACAAAAGGGAGTGATCGAAATTGTTAGATTGAGTGGTAATTTGAAGGTAGCATGGGTCGTTCGACCATCCTCGAGCAGTGTAGCTGCGATTCCAGAAGATGCTACAGCTAAGGCAATGTCGCGAGTACTTCTAACTTTCGCTAAAATCAAATTGATTAAGAAAGTTTTTCCAGTTCCACCTGGAGCATCTAAAAAGAATGTGCTCTCTTTTGATATCTGGCCAGCCAACGACGTTTATTCCTCTCTTCCTTCTTTGGAACTTTTTTGTCCCAAACGTAATATGCAGGTAATTCTGGGTAAAGCAAATTTTTTGCAAAGTCATCCACTTTACACAAATCAAAAAATGAGAGAAATGTAGTTGTAGGAGGACTATTCACTCTGTCATGTAGGTTTTGTTCATTAAAGTAAACCCTCTGTCCATTTTTTAAATGGACAGCAAAGTGGACAACGGTAGGGAAACGCTCATGAATTGGAAATTCAAGGATTCGCCACACGGCTTCTGAAGAACTTATATATCGTCCACTTTTGTAAGTTTTTATTTCGTCTTTCTCATTTTCTAAGGCAAATGAAGCCTGGTCCGAGCCCTTATTTACGTATTTGCACACATATTTTATGGACTTCACCGAACTGCAATATTCCACATTAACGTGAGCGTTACATGTTCTTAACAGTACTGGATTATAAGGAACTACTCAACGATTAGCTATATTTACGCCTTTGATATTGACGGAGAATCCACCGTCATTGGTTGAACGTCTCTTGTACTTCGGATAACTGTCATCACCAGTTTGAGTTTCCTTAATGAGATTCTTGGGGTAATGTTTAATCCACGCGTTATCTTTCATACATGATGAATTTCGATTAAAACAGCTACAAGGGCCATAAATTATATTACATTTAATGATTTTGTGAAGCTGAGGGTCACGAATGGGATCGGGTATTTCAGCACAAATAACATTGTCGATTTGATTCGGAGTAATGTGATGCTGAAGCCATAAAAGAATATGAATATGTGGTAGACATCTCTTTTGCCATTCTGTTGAATACATATAGCATCTCACATTTCCGAATATTTTACCTTTTGTCAATAATTTCAAGGTCTTTTTGACTTTTAACCGAAACACTTTTGCAATTATATCATGTCGATCATATGATCTTTGACCGGGAAGTAAGAGCTTTTTTATCTCGTCCCAGCGAGGATTACATGTAAAAGTAATAAAAAGGTCAGGACGACCGTAATGTCTAATGTAAGTCATAGCATCTTGTGTTCTTTCGTGCATGTACCTTGGCTCACCAGTAAAAGTTGACGTGAGTATAACCATTTGGCCTAACTGATTAGCTTCTGTGTCTCGTAGTACAATCGCATCTTTTAAATGAATATAACTATCTACACGCAATTTGGCTTGATTGTTTTTGATGTAATTTAGTCTTTCGGTTTCAATTTTGGCGTATTCATCTACCAAATATTGACTCAAAAGAGAACGATAATTAACTAAATAGTTGTCTTCTCCTTCTCTGACCATTATTCTATATGAGTAAAAACTTGATGCAGAGACAGTTTTTTAAGCAGTAATCTGGTTTTTGGATCGCGTTGTAGTATGTTGATTGCATACCCATCATTCCCCCCAGCAAAACATTAAAGGATACTGCAGTGCGTCGTATACTCAATGTATCTCACTGATACGGTAAAGTGAGTTACTTCAGTTTTCGAGGATGATGTCTTTTCGATCAAACTGCTGATCTACTAACATTAAAGCAACTTCATTTGCCGTCGGTGCATTATACCTGCCTCTATAGTCTTCTGGTGGTTTTTTATCTGCATGTATTACAACTTTAAATGATTCTGAAGGAGGTATTTTATCGATGGTATTTTTCAGATCTTTTATACATGGGTTCACTTAATGTAACATATCCTGCAGTTGTTTGATTAAATTAGGTTTTAAGCTAGGATATTTAGAACACCGAATGTTTGCTTCTCGTTCGTCTTCACCGACAAAATAGATTTGAAGATACTGTGCGCCCTGTCCGGGTTCAGGTAATATACTTCTAATTAAATGGTTGACCTGTCCTTTGACTTTAAAAGTTTACCACCAAATGATGTCATCTGAAAACAGGCGTTATATTTACGAATATTGCCCATGAATTACACATAATCTGGGTGCAGAGCGTTAACCAAATTGTAGAGAGCTTCAGGTAGTTGTTTTAACATCTCATGTTCTACTTTTTTGGCGCTGCAATACATACCTTTTTTTTTTTTTTTTTTTTTTACATATTAAATTGGTGACTGAGGGTGGTACTGACGCGAGTCATTTCACCCCTCAGCCACCATCATTTATTCAAAATAAACGAAAATTTACAGATAATAAATACAAGGTGAGAAGGGGGCTAATCTCCCCTATCTACGACCGAACACAAAAATTTAGTATACATGATATATGAGGGGCTCTATCCCCTCTAATTTGGCCTTCGGCCTACAGTTTAAATTTAATTAAATTGGTTTACTGGAGCAGCAGCTTGGCGCCTCCTCTCTTCGGATTCCTTGGCTCGCATGACTTCAGACGCGAACTCACTAATTCGAGACCAGATTTCCGAAGAACTCAGCATATGTTGTGTGAGGTTCTCCGGGGTTAACTCACAGCCCACAATCGTGCACAGCCTGAATCGGCGTTGGTGCCAAGCATCACAGATGAACAGGGTGTGATACGCATCGTCAACCGGGGCATCACAGAACCAGCACGCGGGGGAGTCCAGCTTGCCAAAACGGTGGAGATAAGAACTGAAACACCCGTGTCCTGACAGAACCTGGGACAGATGGAAATTTACTTGGCCGGACGTCCGCTGAAACCACGGCTCCAGATTTGGAATGAGCCTGTGGGTCCACCTGCCTTTACTTGAAGAGTCCCAGCGTTCTTGCCAGGAGGAAAGCATGGCACTACGGTTGCTGTCTGCAGGAATGCCTAGTTTTCTGTTGGTAAAATTTGTGTGGCACTCTTTAGCTAAGAGAGACAGCGGAGGGATATCGGCTAATACCTGCACTGCATCCGCGGAAACAGTGCAGTAGCAGGATGCGACTCGTAGCGCAATTCTACGTTGACACATTTCAAGTCCTCGTAGACCGGAAGCAGAGATTTTCTCGACCCAGATCGGGGAGCCATATAGCAATATTGAGCTTACAACACTGGCCAGGAGACGACGTTTGGCTGGGGAAGCGGCGCTTGTGTTGGGGAGAATTCTCGCGAGGTTACCCGCTACCTTGTTCGCTTTTGCAACGGTGTGCGCAACGTGGGAGGAAAAATTGAGTTTACTGTCTATGAACACTCCTGGGTACTTGAGGTGATCCACGCATTTAATGGGAATGCCGTCTATCTGAATTCTCAAATCATTATGCGTTCGGGAACGTGTGATAACGAGTGCCTCGGATTTGTTAACGGCCAAGGAGAGACCATTATTTTTCATCCACCGCACGATAATCTCGGCACCGGCCGTAAGCAGGCGATTGAGTGCGCACACGTCCCGACCGCGCGCGACTAACGCGACATCGTCTGCATATGCAAGGAATTTGACCCCTACTGGCAGGGGCTCACGGAGCAGGCCGTCGTATAAAATGTTCCAGAGCGTGGGGCCAAGCACCGAGCCCTGGGGAACGCCGCTGGACACACTGAAGGTGGACTGAACGTTGTCTATGTCAACGGTGAGGGAGCGGTCACGGAAATAGTCTTGCAGAAGGGCTAATATAGGCGATGATATACCTTTTGCCTCGGCAGCGTTAAGGATGAGTTCCCATGACGCTGAGTTAAAGGCGTTTTTGACGTCAAAAGTCAGCATTCCCACCTTGTGGCCTTCGGATTCTGCAACGAACGACAGTAGACAGTCTAAAGCTCCTATTGTCGACCGACCGCTACGGAAACCATGTTGACTTTCCGCCAGTCCTACGCCGTCTGTCAGCTCGACTCTGACACGGCTCTCGATGATTTTCTCGAAGAGTTTGCCGGCTGAATCGAGAAGACAGAGGGGGCGATAAGAGGAGGGGACGTCTAGGGGCTTGTCCCCTTTTCGAAGGAGCACCAGCCTTGCCCGTTTCCACGAGAGGGGAAAACGACGTTGTATTAGGCACTGATTCATTAGGTGGAGAAGTGGTTGGGGCTGCAGGTTAACTACTAACCTCAATATCTCGTTAGTTATTCCGTCCGGACCCGGGGCAACGTTGCACTTCAGTTTGGAGGCAGCTAGTTTAAGTTCAGCCAGATCTATTGGGTGGGGGAACTGCATGGTGGCTAGGGTGAGAGGGTGGTGGGGGAACAACTCCTCAATTATAGATAGTAGCCTACCGGGGATGTTTAGGCCCGGAATTGAGGATTTGACCTTTAGTCGGCCCATAACAATCTTGTATGGCTTTCCCCAGGGGGAGCGTTCAACCTCGTCGCACAGGCTACTCCAGGCGTTATGTTTCGCTAATCGGATTGCCTTGGTCAAGGAAAGCTTCGCATTTTTGGCAGCATTAAGTTCTTCCACACAGCTGGCGGCGCCCTGACGTTTACGCTTTCGTTGAAAGACGCGGCGGAGATGGTTTGCCGTTTGCGCAGTTCACCCAGTTCTGTCGACCACCAAAACACGCTCTTTCTTTTACTGCCGGGTGGGCGAGGGGGGAGACTGCAGGCCGTGTATATTCCCTCGTTAAAGTGAAGAGCTATCTGATCCACATCCTGATTGCCATGGGTGTCCAATAGGGACCTGGTTGATAAGTACGTTCTCAACTTCGTTGCGTCGAGTTTTCTAACATTTGGAGCAAGATTTGGAGATATTGGCGTGGGGTCGATGGAGAACTGAATATAATTGTGGTCGCTCAACGTGACAACGTCCAGGACTGACCAGTCGACAATCCTAGAAGCCGTCCGCGCGGAGGAAAAGGTGACATCTATGATGGAGGAACTTTCGCCGCGTTGAAAAGTGGGAACGCCATCAGCATTACGCACTACTACTAGACCCGTAGCCTGTACTAGGTCTAGGAGGGCATCGCCTTTTGGGGTGCTTATGCGGGAGCCCCATGCTAGGTGATGAGCATTGAAATCGCCGCATACAATTATTTCGCAGTTGCACGAACGAATGGAGGCTTCCAGGTTCCGTAGGAAGGCCATATAGTCTGCAATAAGCGGATCTCGCCTGGGGGACCAATAACATGAATACACCCGATAACTCCGTGTTTGTACCCAGGTAAAACCTGCCTCAGGAGGACCAATCGCATCCAAGGGGACGCCGCTCATGTTGACAATGGCTGCTTTGCCAAGAGAGTCGTAGTGCCAAGTTGGAATTTTTACGGGGCAAGGCTCACTTATAATCACGAAGTCAATGCAGTTTGCTGTGGCGTGCTGCATGGCCAGGTCACACGCCGCCTTGCAGCAATTCAGGTTGATTTGAAGGAATTTCGTCATAAGGAGGAAGAGGACATCTCCGAAGAGGGAAGAATGGCGGAAGAGCTAGGATCTGCATTAACGGGGGGACAGGGACAGCTATCCATGAGGTGCCCGGACTCCTTGCAGCGGAAGCACTTGCGTTTCTCCACTGGATCGGAGCACGTTGAGGAGAGGTGACCAAGTTGCCCGCATTTCTGGCATCGAGCGGAAGCTGCGGCGTGCAACCTGACGCGACACATGCCCCACCCTATTTTTATTTTGCCTGCCTGTAGTAGGGTTCGCCCAGCGCGAACGGGAACTCTGACAATGGCCGAGCGAGCACCGTAGGAGGAGTGGCCAAAGTTTACGGGTTTCGAAAGGACTATCTCTGGGTCAGCCGTATGCAGAGCATCGCGGAACTCTAAGTCTTCCACCGATTCCTCTATGCCAGAAAACCTCAATAGTACGGAAGGGGAAGGGCGTCGAACATTATGTAGGTCCCCAAGTTTGGACTTGATTAGATCTGCTAGACTGTCTGCTTCAGTTTTGTCTTTAGTGCGGAGAATGACGTTGCCGGATTTTGATTGCTTTGCAGAAATCCTCAGTACTTTGCTTTCTGGCTCCACAGCGGATTTGATTTCACGGACCAGGTCAGCGTATGAGAGGGAGTCCGGCTTCCTTTCAACAACAATGGCCTGTAGTCTAGGGATGCGGGGGAGCTTTGGTGGGAGAGTGCCCCGGAGACTATTTTTTGGTGGAGCTTGTGGTTTGACTTTCCTCTTTCTTTTACTGCGAACCACTGTGAACTCCTCGTCGGAATCATTTTTTGGCAGGGGAGTGATTGATGAACACGATGGAAGTGCAGAAGAGGGATTGGAGGCAGAATTGACAGGTTTTAAGGTGTTGGATTTAGCCGAGGGCTTATCAGTTTCGGCCTGCTTGACAGCGCGGGACAACTTGGGCACGGCCATTGAATGGTGTAGCTGATTATATGATTCCTGGAGACCCGCCATCTGGGACATCATCTTCTGAATCGTCAAGCTCTGGGCTAGTATCATATCATTTACTTCTTGTATGCCGTCTTGAGGAAGGAGCTCACCAGGAGAGGTTGTGTCTGAAGTCTGAGTTAAGGCGCAAATGGTAATAGGTGGCGGAGGGACATGACTTGCCGATGTGCTGCTGGTTTCAGCGTTTTGGTAGGCCTTGATGAGGTTTGGTTGACCTACGCGCAGGGCATCGACCACTGCGATGAGTTCGCGTATGGCAGATTTGGCTTGCTCGGATCGGAGCTTTTCGATTAGGGAATACACCACGGCTGATTTCGTGAAAAGATTTCTTAAGGTTGTATCTTGCAAGAGTAGCTGCTTCTTCAAGATCTTGATGTGCGGCGCGAGAGAAGCCGAGAGATTGGTAGCAGAATTGTAAGTTGTCGTTTTCTGCGATGACAGGAGCTTTGACTTCAAGTTAGCACTAGTATCTTTAAGACTGTCAGGGGCCTGGCCATCCACCCCTGAAGTCCTGCAGTCGTTGGATGACGACCGCCGGGAGCCTGCTTTCGCACTCCCGACTGCCGGCATCTGGGGGTCCGAATCCCCTGATGCGGTAACAATATTTCTGTTATTAACTTCCATATTGGGTTTTTAGAGTGATTTCCTTCACTTGCATTTTAGCCCTACTGCCAGGGGGATTTAATTTCGGTGTTACCTTCACCTATGTCCGTTTGCAGGCGCTTGCAGGTGGACCAGACCTGTCCGACCAGTTAAGGTAAGACTTGTGATGGGTCTAATTAAGACTAACCGGCTGCAATACATACCTAGTGTCTCATCTTTCCACTTCAAGGCGTTGCACCACTGACACTTATAGGTCATAGAACACAAAGCTACACAGGTGTCAGTTCTATATGCATTATCTGAATCATATGCCATACCTGAATGCACCTTGCTTTTCCATAGACGCATAGTAATGTTTTCCTTATACCTAGATTGAATAGATCTATGCATTTCAGGATTTGTAGCCTGGTGTATTAAAACAGCTTGCATATGTACATCAGGATTTGTATTTTGATATATAAACACAGCTTTGCGATGTGATTCAGATTTATTCTGTCTATATTTTTTTGTGCTTTTTTTATTTGATTTTTTCTTGTGTAATTAGTAAATCTAGCCTTTCGTTTTCTCTTTTTAAAAATTAATGAGGACGAAATAGATTAATCTGTTTCACTTGATTGGGATAGTAAAATTTTTACAGAAATATTACTGTGTACTGAAGATGCAATAGGTGAATGTTCGCGTTCATCGACCAGTTCATCTATACGACTCTGAGTATTATTTTCTGTAGCAGTAGGACGATAAGCATCAAAATGTCCATTGGAAAAATCTTGTCCAAATTGTAATAGTTTTACTGAACAATCATTAGATCTGGACTTCGTGTATAAGATACCATTTCGATAAACTATAAAATTAAATGGAAATATACATCCCGCTGCTATCAACTCACAAAGCTCACCATAAGTTTCATTTTTTATCATATCAGCATAATATTCATTAGCCGTTGAGCAATTATCACCATTTCTATTATGGAACATAACTGAAAACTTGGTCCAGTCATTTACCACATGTCCGACAATTAGTGATCGCACCTCCATCGCATTGTCTTGTGTTTCGTGTATTAAAAAAGAAAGAGCTCGGAATAAACAGGCACCGTTGCCAACAATGGGTACAACAGTATGTTGTTCAAGTACTCAATTAACTAAAAGACTTTCTTTAGCCATTTCTTAGTTAATTAAATTAAACAACTTTAAATTAATGCTCCTAACAACAAAAACCAAACACGGAAAAATCTAAAAAACTAACCCGGCAGTAAGCTGTATTATGTTACCCCTGTAACATACACAAAAAAAAATATATTATATGAAAATATAAAGATATACAAATTACATGTAAAAAAATATTTTTACCGATTTCAACCCTTTAAAATCAAAATTTCGAAAAATCCTTTCTTAGCGGATGCCTACGCCATAATAGCTATCTGTATGCCAAATTTCAATCCAATCCGTCTAATAGTTTGAGTTGTGCGTTGATAGATCAGTCAATCAGCTTACTTTTTTATATATACAGAAGAAGATTCTTCATTTAGGTACCATAAATGGTTACACAATTTCTTTATAGCAAAATTTGCAATGTATTTTATCTAATAATGCCCAATCTTGTAAATTATCATACACAGCAGACGAAATTTCTAACCCTGTACCACTAAAAAACACAGGAACTCCAAGAAGTTGCTCTAAACCTGGTACTGTAGCGACAACTAGGAGACGGTCTACATTTGCTTTTCCAGTTATATCAGGCAATATTTTTGAGTTCCAATGAATAACAACAAAATCTAAGTTTAAATCGAAAAATTTGGATTTAATTTTATAATTACCCTCTTTTCTAAAATTTTTCCGAGCTTTTTTAATTGAAGGTCGGCTGAGAACAAAATCATCTATACTTATTGAAGTAGCTTCTATGTAGGCTGTTATAATATGAATGACGTCGCGATCACTTATTTTGCATTTATCTAACGAAAAAGTTTGACGAGGTGTCATTAGATTCTTTCTTACTCTCTTACACTTTGACGGGCCTGCGTTAGTCTCATTTTCAAAATTAGCTATATCTTGTATTTCTTCCTCTGAACTTGTAGAAAAGATTGTTCCTAAAAAAATAAAAGAAAAAAAAAACATTATTATATAAATATCAACATCGTACAATTTAAAGTAAAACATATTTACTATTTTTACTAGGTTTATTATTAAGAATAAGTGTAAAAAGATAAAAATTAATTATTTAATATTTTTATTAATTTTAATTATAAATATTCGTTAATCATTTATACAAAAAATAATTGTACATACTGGTTTCAAATTCTTCGTAAGTTTCAACCATTTGTTCTCTGAATTTGTTTTCGTTTTGAACTCGAGGTTCTTTTCTTTTTTCTAAAGCATCTAGTTTTAGATCTAGACCCAACATACAACTTGGACGACCACGTTGTCTTTGCAGTGTTAGAAATTTTTTATCATCATTGATTTTTATAATTGACATTGCATTTACATGTGCAATATCAAACAAATCATTTAACTCATGAATAAAATCTTGTTTTCTTTGTTTGTGTAGGTCACTATTTCTACTTTTGTTTTTTTCAAGTGTTCTCCAGAAATCATATATCTTTTTCAATTTTGTTGTGTACCAGTCAGAGGACGTAGGAGCTTGTAGTCGTGGAATTAAAATAAATTAAAACTGTTGTATATTGTAATGAGTTGTTTTATTAAAAATTTCAGTATTTAGACTGGCGTGAAGGTGCTCGTTGTAGCCCGGGAATATCATGTCTGAATTGATGCCGATTCGGGCTCCCTTATATATTGGCTACTCCTCCTATTGGTACCTACGTCGTCCTAGCAAGATAGCGTTGACTACATTCGTTTTATCGTGTACGTATGTGATAGTTCCAGGAAATCCATCCATCCACGCTTTGTCGTCGAGTGGCGATAACTCACCGGACGCGGTTAGTCCATTTATTATCGAAATATAATTTAATATCATAAATCACTTGCCCAACATGATATTAAATTATTTAATTTAAATATTCTATTTATTTAGATAATTTCTCGGAACCGCTGATCATTCGAGGCCGCCTTTTATTATCAAACCTGATATTCGTGATTCGAGTATTATTGTCTCGCTGCTGGTTGGTCACGCCCTAGCGTATTCTTGAGTGCGTTTTCTACTATTAAATTTATTATTTGCCTGTTTTAGGTGCACAATTTCTCTGGTCCTATTCTCAGAATTTTCTATGTTAATTTCTTGAATAATTTTATAGTCGGTCTAGCTTTGTCTTTTTCCAACGCGTCTCCGGTTTAGTAATTATTTATAAAGTGGTTTGTACTGTAACATACATAGTTCTCCCTTACCCTCTAGGTCATTGCTGATTTATTAGTAATTATAAAAGTTATGTATGTTATGTATCGACAGGTACATAGCAATTTTTTTGAACAATATGAAGGATCATGTGTAGGAAATCGAGCTTTTTTCCAATATATTAAGCACTCATCATTCATAAGACTTATACTCTCGTTTAAGTTTAATTTAACAAACCACATATTGTAAAATAATACACTTAAACATAAATTATCGTCTTTCGCGTGCCAGAAGAGTTGTTGAGAATGCTTTTGGCATATTTGCATGAAGATTCAGAATATTTTCAAGACCAATAGATTTGAAACCCGAAACTACTGATAAAGACATTTAGGCAGCTTGCTGTCTTCATAATTGGTTACGAAAGACTGCTCCAGGATATTACTTAACTTTACAAGCAGTAGATAGAGAGGATTTAAATACTGGAAATATAACACCTGGACTCTGGAGGGAAAATGCTAACAATTTGCAACCTATTAATAATTTAGGCAGCAATAACTACAAACGTGCTGCTGAGGATATTAGACGAGCGTATGCTACCCATTTCATAGAAGAAAATCCTCTGCCATGGCGATGGGAGAATGTTGGAATAATAGTTTGAATAATAATTAATGTAAAAATATCTGTTAATTATTAATTTAAAAATACATAAATATCTATTGAAATTAAAAATTTTTACTCACCAAATTTGATTTGCTATTTCTTGTACTCAAAACCTCCGACAAATAATTTGCTTTGCTAAACTAAGCAAGCTTTGGTGAATAAATTTCTTCGGTACCACTTCCACTTTTCTTGCTTTTTTCAATTTTGTGTAGTTCTTGTCTGTACACATCTTTAATGAATTTGATTTTAGCCTTCAATTGTTTTACATCCATTTCTCCAATCAACTGATTTTCATTAAGTTCATTATAAAGACGTTGGAAAATTTCAGTTTTTAATTTTGCGTTGCAGTAGTCTTTGTCTATTATGTTCCATAACAAATAGTACTGCTGGTACACATTAAGAAATTGTATAATATTACTTGTGTTCCACTTCATTTTAATAAAAATGTCGATTAAAAAAACATAATAATATAATTGAAACGTACCTATTCATAACGGAAAACCGCGTCGGTGTAGTACACGTGGTTTTTACTCGCTAACTATAAAAAAAATAGTTGGCTACTGAGCGAGTAGTACACATTTTGCGTGTAATCATTACAATCGCACTAGCCGACTAGTCCACTTCTAAAATAGCCAACTAGCAGCTTGTAAACTCGCTCAGTGTAATTGGCCCCTAAGAAGAAAAAAAGAAAAGTTTGTTTTCATGAAGTCACTAATACTAAAACTTAAAATCCCTTTACCATTACCGTAATAACATTACCAACATAATCGTAATTTGTATTTTGTATTGTATAAATATATTTAAATATTATTTAATTTATAGTTTTTAAGGACTATTTATAGTTTATACATCTATTATAATTATAATAATTATTATTTATTTTACTATGCACCTTATTGATAACTGAAGTAAATAGAATATTGTTGTTTTAAATGTGGGAACTAAAATTAAAATACATGGGAGTTAGGTTAGGTTTATTAATTTAATTAATTTTAATTGATATTCTGTGAAATATATATTTTTTTTTATTTTTATAATAAATTTACAGTCTATTCTTAGCTAGTACAATAAACAAATGTGACAAAGTAATTACATCTGAATATTTTGAGGGAAGAAGTCATACATTAGTGACACTACCTATTTTGAATTTTTTTTTTGTTTATTAAGCTAAGCTACTTTAAATTTCAGATAAAAGGTGGCGACACCATCTTTGCTAAAGTCGTCTTGGGGGATTACCTGGAATAGACAAGGTAGATAATTTTTTAATAAGAGGATTAGAACGAAGAGATAGTTAGGTATGAAATCTTTTGTAGAAGCATTTTGATTCATCGAGTACTGTTTCTATTTTTAAGTCATTATGGAGTGTAAGATTGGAAACAAAGAAAGGAACATTTGTTATTTTTCTTAGGGAAATGTTTTGAAAAGTTTGAAATTTTTGTATGTTTGATTTTTTTGCACTACCCCAGAGCTGAAGCTAGTAAGTCCAGATGAGTTTTAAAAGGGTTTTGTATATTAGCAATTTGATGTTTAGATTATTGTGTGTATCTTTTTGTAGCAGTGAGCTTAATGTGCGTAGGCGATTGTTTGATTGTAACTTTTTTACTTTTTTTTTTGATTTTATGTGTTAGGCCCATGTTAGACGATGGTCTAATAGAAGCTCTAGGTATTTAACTATTTGGGAAGAGGAAATTTGGATTCCATAAAGATTAACGTTTGGGCATGGAGTCATTTTTAGAGTGAATGTAGTGTGATAGGATTTATCTTGATTGACTTTGAATCTCTAGTTAGTATACTATTTTTACATAAGATGTAGATGATTTTGTAAATTTCTAGATGCTAATAGAGGGTCTGCATTGATAGAAACAATTGCTTTGTTGACTGCATATTCTGCGATTAGTGTGCAAGGTGTAGTAGGTTGATCTGAGGCGTAAATATTGTATTGAATCGGGGAAAGTATACAACTTTGAGGAACACCTGCTTTTATATGGGGCTATGCTTAAGACAGAAGAGTCATAACATACTTGGAAATTACGGTCAATTAAGTATGATTTTATGAGAAGGTAGTAGGAAAGGTGTAAAAATTGTCGAGTTTAAATAGTAGGCCATTATGTCATGTCATATCTTGTCGAACGTTTGCAAAATATCAAGAAAGACAAGTGCAGTAAATTTTTTTCTCCAGGTAGTAGAAAATTTCATTAACTATCTTGTATGATTGATGGATAGTGGAATGCGATTGACGGAAACCGAATTGATGGTCGGAAAGTATATTATTTTCACTGATACTAGGCAAAATCCGTTTGAGAACTTATTTTTCAAGAATTTTTGCGAAAAACGGTAGTAAACTTACATGTTTGTAAGACGTTACCAGATCTGAGGGTTTGTTGGGTTTTGGAAAAAGGATAATAGATGAAAATTTTTTTATTAGAACTGTTGGAAAATAGGAGAGTCTTAATATATCATTGTAAATATGAGCAAGATGTATGATGACTTTGTTTGGGAAATGCTTAACGACTTCAGCAGTGATGAAGTTGTAGCCCGGAAATTTTCGGTTGGGATCTTTTTGAAGAATATACTTTACATCATTTGATGAAAAATCTTTGACAGGAGTAAACAGGGGAAGAGGTGTGTCTAGCAACTGATTTACAGTGTCATAATTTATAACGTTTTCGTGGGGTTGAAATGTATTAAATATATAAGTTTTAAATAATTCTGCTTTATCTGAGTCTGTAGAAACATAAGTGCCGTTATCTTTATTGATCGGAATATTAGAAGATTTGTATCTAAGAGCTTGCTTAGTAGCCTTCTATAGACTTCCGTCATTAATTGATAAATAAATGACTTTCAAAAGATGCTAGTTTGTTTTTAATGAGAATTTTTTTTAGTTTATTTGCAGGCTATTGTATTTGTGTTTGTCCGAAAGGAATCTAGTCTGCTGATATTGAGCTCTTGATCTACGTTTTTCGGCTATGATAAGTCTTATGTTTATGGGAGTTGGATTAGTTACCTTGGGAAGCTCATTTACATTTGTGGATGCCCAGGCAGGTGTTTATATGCAGTTAGTAAAATCATTAATTGCTGAATCGATGTCATTTGTAGATTTTAATTTCACATTTAATTTAATTTCTTATTGGACAAGATTATGTAATAGGAGCTTATTGGTGTGAGAATGTGAGAATAGAATGGTTTAGGTGGATGGGGACGGGTTGGTGAACAAGCATTTAAGGTTAGAAGTATTGAAGAGTGATCAGAGTTTAGATCTAAAAGGTTTTTAATGATATTTTATATTCTATTGAGAATTTTAGTAACGAATATATCCAGAATATCAGGATTTTTTTCTTACGGAAGTTGGCCAATATATTGGCCTAGATGAGGCAAGTATTTTATAATTATTATTTGATACAAAGTTATATAGGACAAGTCTTCTAGGGTTATTAGCCCGACAGCCCCAAGATTGATGTTTAGCATTGAAGTCTCCCCTAATTATGAAGTTGTCCTGTTTGATGGTGTTAAGTAGTCAGTCAATTTTTGGCTAGTTATTTTATGTTTAGGGGGGGGGGGATATAAAGCTGCAATGGTGAATGGTGTAAAATTTAGTTTTATTATTAATGCACAGGATTGCAGGTAGTCTTGACAAAAGCTCGGGAATTCTTGGAACTTTAGAGAGGATTTTATAAATATGATAACACCTCCGTGTGCAGTATTGTCAGGGTGGTTGATATTAATTAATTTGTAGCCAGGGATGAAGAAGAGTTATTTGTGAAATGAGTTTCAGTTATAATAGCAATGTAGATAGGTTTAGAATGTAAGATTATTTGTAATTCATTTAAATCAGTGTTTCTCAACCTTTTTTAAGTTATCGCCCCCTTGAGTGTCAAAAAATTTTTTAACGGCCCTACAATGTGAGAATTCTATAATTAAGGGTATTTGGAAAATTTAAAAGAAAAAATTGAAATTATCTAATAACTCATGTTTTTATTTATTTTTTATATTTGATATATTTTTTATTTATAGTTCTAGTATTATGGTAATTAATTAAAAAAAATAAATATTGATAAA
>JACXSJ010003161.1:0-28516 GCA_014851325.1 Pentalonia nigronervosa
ATAAGAACCTGCTGACAGATAAAAGACGTTCTCTGCTATTTGAAAATATCAAAGAAATGTTAATAATTCAGTGCAATTCTAATTTAGGTAAGGTAAATATTTGAGAATAATTCATCAATTATTTTAAAATACCTTTTTTGTTTTATTATGTGCAGAATAATAATTAAGAAGAATGGGATCCAACATTCAAAACAGATTCCAAATCAATTTAATAATATAAATCTAGTTAAAACTTATGGAATAATAATAAAATTAATTTTTTTAATGGCATATTTAACAGCATATTTTTAATTTTTTGATGCATAAGTGCATATTTTTAAATGCATATTTGATGATTTTTTAGTGCCTGAAAGTCCTTGCTCTAATTATAACTTATTATGACAGTATTTTTAATTTTTACTGATATTCAGATTTACTAGTATTAGTATATGTTATAAATAAGTAACAACAAAATTTTCTTATTAGTATTTCAGAGGGTGGTTTCAATCACAGGAAAATCACTATGTATTTGCTATACTTTATTTGTAAAGATTACCGGCCTTTTACGGTTGTAGAAGGAGAAAGATTTAGGAGATTATTCAAAGAATTTACGCCATCATATAAAATCCCTTCGATTACTACTTTGAAAAAAGCTCTTGATAATAAGTATGAGGTTTCAAAAGAAATATTAAAAAGTTGTTTGTTGTCAGCACCACATGTGTATTACATTTGATTCGTGGACTGAAACGATGAACAAAAAAAGTTTCCACGGTACACTAACTCCAGGATATATTTCTTAAATCACATTGTTTGGCGGTTGCAGAACTGAAAGAAAGACATACTGCCCAAT
This sequence comes from Pentalonia nigronervosa, assembly GCA_014851325.1. Lineage (NCBI taxonomy): Eukaryota > Metazoa > Arthropoda > Insecta > Hemiptera > Aphididae > Pentalonia > Pentalonia nigronervosa. The sequence continues at coordinate 830 of JACXSJ010003161.1, forward strand.
ATATAAGTGAGATTCTAGAAAAAATTCTTTCAAACTGGCAAATTGATAAGAATAAAATTGTTACTGTTGTAACGGACAACGATGTAAATGAAGTTGCTGCCGTTAATAAAACTTTTGGTAAGAGCAGACATACCTCATGTTTGGCTCATACCATTAACTTAGTGCCAACACATACAGTTGTTCAAAAAATATAAAACCCATTATTTCCAAAGTTCGAAAAATTGTAAAATGGGTGAAAAACAGCGCCATCAACAGTGATCAACTGAGAAAAAAACAGTCTGAATCCGAAGTTCCTGAAGGAAAATTTCAAAAATTAATTTTAGATGTCGTAACTAGGTGGAATTTAGTTTTTTTTATGATAAGATTTGTAGAAATAGTGCCTTTTCTTAGTCCAATATTATTAAATGGTATAAATGTACCTAGTATGCCATCCGCCATAGAAATGGATACTCTACGACAGTTAATTGAATTATTACAACCATTGGAGTATGTCACAAAAGAATCTTCTGGGGAAAATTATATTACCATTTCAAAAGTGATCCTTATTATTAGCTGCCTATTAAATTAATTGGCCCAAATCCAACTTAGATTTGATGTGTTGCTCGGAATTAAAGATGTGTTACATGCAGAAATAATTCGAAGATTTGGACTGATCAAACAAGTAAAACCGATCGCTATTGCCACAATTTTGGATCCAAAATTTAAAAATCTTCATTTTAGTGATCCAATTGCTTGTTCAAATGCTATGGCGGAACTTCGAAGATTATCAAAACCAGATATATCATCTAGTAAATCAGAAGGAGAGGTGACAACATCTAAAGAAAATGTGGAGAGTTATGATTTTTGGGCTCACCATAAAATGCTAGCTCACGGTCAAAAAAAAAGAAAAAATATTTTTCATTTACAATTATCATTATATCTGTCAAACCCCGTGTCTCCACTAAAGTCAAGTATTTCTAAAAACTATGGGAAGATATGAAAACAGTCTTTCCCATGTTATATAAACAATCAAAGATATCTTTTACTATGGTTGCAACATCAGTTCCCAGTGAAAGACTGTTTTCAAAAGCCGGAGGAATTATGACAAAAACAAGAAATCGTCTTGCAGGTTCTCGTTTAGAAAAATTTGACTTTTAGCCAATCTACCTGAAGATAAATGGTTTTAATTAATAAATAATTTTTGAATATTATTATATAATTTATAATTTTTTTTTCGATACCTACTAGATATCAGCACGGGCCGAGCCCGACTCAGCCCATACCCGGCCCGACCCACACCGAGCTTGGTCCGGGCCGGGCCATAATTTAAATAGTACAGGTTGGTTATAGGTGAGATCGTAATATTATTCATTGGGCCGGGTCGGTCAAAAATAAAACTAATTAATTTAATTTGTAACATTATGTATATGCATTCTATATTTATAAATAATTGTTTAACTAAACTGTATGATATTTATAAATAGATCACTGGTAAAAACCAATAATACTATTTCAACATGTTCATTGGACAATGGTGGTAATTTAATCAGTGTATTTTGAAAATTGATATTTTACAGTTTTATCTTTATTATTGTGCGATTATGTTTTTTATTTAATCATTTTATTATTTCGTCGACTGGCAAGACATAATAATAAATTAATAAACATTACACGCTGAATAGTGAACACTTGAACAGTTCTTACGGTTCGGTCTATGATGTCAGGTAATAAATGTTTATTATTAATTTATTATTATTACAACTTTTTACAACGATTTATAAAAATTATTTGAAGATGATGTAAATGCAAATGAAAAAGAAGATGGTATCCAATATTCTTTATGTCCAATATTCTGAACCATTAAAATCAAAAAAAAAAAAAAACATCCAGAGCAAAATTATTTCAGGTGAATGTATATTAAGTAAAATCGAAGGCAGAAGTGGTGTTTGGGAGTCATTTGTAAAAGTTCTTTATAAAAATGAAATGGATACAGGTTTTGTAAATTGTACAAAATGTAAAATACTTTTAAGTTATACTCCGTCCAATGGAACATCACACTTAAAGAGGCATAAATGTGTATTAGTGAATAGATCTACATTAAGTATTGACAACTATTTTCAAAAGATTTTTCAAAAAATTGAAAAAATATTCCTACACAAGTTTCAAATGAAATTGTAGAAAAGTGTGTAAAAATATGTAGCTTGGATTTACGTTCTTTTGAGTTTGTGGATAAAAATGGTTTTAAAGAACTTGGACAATATTTAGTTAATTTGGATGCAAAGTATGGACATCTGGATATTGATAATTTACTACGCTATCCAAAAACAATTTCTCAAAATACCATTAAAACTGCAAAAAAGTTGCGTGATAAATTAATGTTGAAGCTTATGTCATATTTTTATGAAAACCGTTATAGTACCACAACAGACATATGGCGGATGATTATAAAAAAAATTTCATATATTTCTATCACTGTTCATTATATAAATGAAGACTGGTAACTTAATTCAAATGTTTTACACGTTGGGCAGTTCCCTTATGACCAAAAAAAAAAAACTAGAGATAACATATGAAATAATTTAAAGCAATTTTTTAATCAGTGGCTAGATAACGAAGAAAGCGGAGACAATTTTTTTTCAAAAATTACATGGTAACTGATAGAGGTTCTAACATAATTAAAGCATTGGATAGAAACAACCAACTTAATTGTTCTGCACACATTTTACATAATGTTCTACAAACAACATTTGATTTTACAAAAACCAATTCAAAGGATGAATTAATTAATGAATTATTAATTATGGCTGTTGATTTAAGTCCTATAGATAAACTAATATCTGCTTCTAAGTCTCTCGTTAGGTATATGAAAAAAAATGGTGACAACAATTTGCTTTCTAGATCTTTAGTTTAACATGTAGAAACCAGATGGAATTCCAATTTGGATATGTTACGTGATGTACATGATATGTATGATAAACTTCTAAAAATATATGGTACAGAAAATAGAAAAATGGCTGACATTAACAAATCATTATTATCCAAATTAATCTTCTTTTTAGCTCCTTTTAAAGAAGCCTCTGATCAGTTTGAAAGTACAATAAATCCGACTATACAACTTGTGCTACTTCATCGGGCTAAACTATTAAAATATCTTAATATTATAGTCTCTGAGGAAAAATATTATGATATATTTAAACATTTAGCACATCGAACTCTAATTATTTTAAAAGAGAAATTTAAATCTAATATTTATCATGATATAGCTTTATTTTTGTGCCCACCATTCAAAAAGCTAAGGATGATCGAAAATATCGATGAAACACATTGTAAATCCAATCTCATAGCTAACTGCAGTCAGTCTAAAAGTGTACCAATTGAAGAAACTATACAATCAGAAGTGGATAATATTTTCTCACAGTGGAAGGAATGGAATCAAATGGAATCATATAATCAAAATCAAGATATTTTACAATGGTGGAAGGAACACAGTGATAAACTGCCTCTAATGGCTAAACTTGCATTAAGAATTTTAGCGATACCTGCTAGTAGTGCTGCAAGCGAGAGGTCTTTCAGCACATCAGGAAGAGTAATTGAAGAAGGAAAAACACGACTCAAAGGTGATACTGTAGACTCCCTTTTATTTTTAAATGATTTTTACAAAAAGAAAATGTAATTATTATAAGTTGATTTCTGTATTTTAATTATATTTTATTACTATTAATTAATTAATTAGCAGGTTTAAAATTATATTTAAATTTTAATAAAACTTAGCATATTTTTCTTTGTAATATATTTATTATCTTTATGAAATATTTTTGTCTACTAAGTCAATACTGAAAGGAGATAAAGTTGATGTATATTTTTATTTACAAACGGACCTGGTTGGGTTGGACATAGAAAAAAAATTACAAACGGGTCTGGTCAGGTTAAACTTAAAAAAATATATATAGACTGGACCTGGACGACGACAGTGTATAAGTTTAATTTTTGGGCCGGATCAGGCCGAAAAAAAACGGCCCGTGCTGATCTCTAATACCTACTTTACAATTATATAACTATGATACCTATAATAAATATGAGATTTGTTTGTATTAAATGATTTTTATTTTATTAGAATACATTTGAACAGAGTTTAATCAGAGGTGTGTTTAACACCGCATAGGAAGAAGTTGTCCCTAACGGAAAAATTTTAAAATTGTTTATAGACAGCATTCGTATCTGTACTTCATAATTACTTTTAGTTACAAAATAAACAAAAATTTTGAATTCTTTAACTTGGAAAAAAATAATATTAAAAATATTTTTATATTCGATACTCAGTCTCATTTAAACATGACACATAGTCATATCGCCATATCTATTGTTTTGTTACGAAATTTTACTCATATCAGTATTTTAATTCGGTTCGATACCTACTCATATCAGTCCTATTGTTTTGATATTTTACTCATATTAGTATTTTTATTCGATTCGATACCAAGTAAAAGTATCGGATACCTTTCTTTTGATATCACGTCCTCCAGTCCCGCGGTGGAAGTCGTTCGTTACGTACGCACTTCGCTCGTTCCCTTATCGCAATTGTGCCACAATGTTGTATTTTTCTGAGAGTTTCTTTTTCTTTGCTCTCGATCGGAACACTGTTTTATCCTCACAGTCATAGTATTTTGTGTTGTATTAAATCTAGTTCTACTTCAGTTTAACGTACACTTATAAACTTTGCATTTAAAATAATCAAAAAAAAAAAACCCCCCATACGTTGACGCGTACGCGCGTTGTCTTATCTTGAGTTCGCTACACTCATTACCTTAATTAACAATTACGCTAAATTCAAATCTAATTAAAAATAATAACATCATTAATAATAAAAATGATAAATCCATAAAATCCTCAATTAAACACACTTCAATACCTATTCAAAATCACGTACAAATGAAACTGAACGAATCGTCTTTTATGGAAACAAATACGAACACCTCAGACACTGGCTGGACAACTCAAACAAACAAACGTAATCTCTCCAGTTCATCAAACTCCACATCCAATCCTTCATCTCCCACTGTAAATCTGATTAAAAAAAAAAAAATTTTCGCCACACCAAATCGCTTTCAATCACTTTCTCAAGATGAACCTTCTCAAAAACTGTCAAATGAGGCTAATCCTCAGGATTCTGCCGAAACTGACGAAGTCTATGAAGTATTCAAACCCCCTCTTCCAATCTTTGTTAAAAATGTGATAGATTTCCCTGGCCTTTGCTCGGCTCTAATCGAAGAAATAGGCGTCGACAACTTTATCTGCAAGTCATCAAATGATAGTTTAAAATTTCAAACTTCAAGCCCAGCGGCATACAGAGCCCTTGTTCATTACCTCAAAGCTGAAGGCGCTGATTTCCATACATACCAGTTAAAAGAAGACAAACCACTTAGAGTTATTATTCGCAACCATCACCCCTCCACCCCACTAGACCTAATTAAAGATAAACTTCATATACGCCTATTTGAAGTAAGACAAGTCTCCAACGTACTGCATAAAGAGAATAAAAATCGCCTCCCTCTTTTCTTCGTCCATCTCGAACCAACACATAGGTCAAAAGAAATTTCTCAATTGACCTCCTTTCTCCATACAAAAATTAAAATCAAAGAACCGTACAAACCAAAAACAATAAGTTAATATTATAACTATCAACAATACGGGTACACCAAAGCTTATTGCGGTTATCAACCCAGATGTATTCGTTGCTGAGATGATCATCTGTCTCCTAACTGTCCCAATTCCCGCGACGTTCCTCCAAAATGCGCCCTATGCTCTGGTAATCATCCTGCCAACTATAAAGGCTGTACATTTCATAAGGATCTTCAGCGAAAAAAACGACTCAACTTAACAAATAATTTTTGGCTTGTTGATACCCATCCTAAACCTTTAAATGTACAAGGAAGTCACCCATCTAAAAACAATTCTGATAAGCAACAACCAACTCAAACACAAACTTACGCTCAGGTCATGTCATATACTCCCATCGATCACACCTTATCATCTACTAGTACAGAACATGTCCCAAACATAAATAAAATGCTAACAGGCTTTCTTGCCGATTTTAAAACTATTATTAACCCACTTATGGAAATTCTTGCCAAAGTAATTTCTAGTCTATCCAACCTATTAAATAAATAAAATGTTTAATAACTACGCAAATAATTCAGTCACAGATAAAACTTTACTAATATGCTTATTCAATGCAAATGACCAAAAAAATCCACGTTCTCGAACTTGAAACTGTCCTAAACAATAAACGTATAGACATCGCTCTAATTACCGAAATGCATTTCACTAAGTATACTTCTCTCCATATTCCAGGCTACAAACTGATCAAAACAAACCACCCTGACAACACCGCACATGGCGGTGCTGCTATCTTTATTAAATTGTCAATAATATTTAAACCACTTCCTAGCTTTTGTTATGATCATATTCAATCCTGTGCCATTTTACTTAACCCGAACAATATTCCAAACTCTATTGCTGCATTTTACTTCCCTCCAAAACACAATTGTACAAATTCAACATTTTCTGAATACTTTGACATATTTAATAACAATTTTATTATAGGCGGCGATTTCAACGCCAAGCACCAGTCATGGGGATGCCGCACTAATAAACCTTGGGGTTTAGTCCTTCACAACTTTGCCACTTCCAAACATTTTAAAGTTCTCACCCCTCCCGGACAAACATATTGGCCAACCTCCACTAAAAAAATCCAGATATACTGGACATCTTTGTTTCAAAAATTCCGAATTGTCTTCATTACACCATACAAATATCTTAAATTTAAACTCTAACCATTCGTCAGTAATGCTAACCCTCAATACCACTTTCCCACTCAGGCAAGGCCCCCCAAAGCTTTTCAATCGTACTATAGACCATAAAAAATTTCATGACCTCGTAAATGAAGAAATTAAATTAAATACTAAATTAAAAACCTCAGATGATATTGATTCAGCCGTAAATAGTCTAACCACCATTATACAGTCTGCTGCCTGGTCAGCAACAAACTATGATACAAATCCACAAATACATAAACCACTTCCAGAGATCATTCGAACCAAAATAGTCGAAAAACGCAAGGCCAGAGCGTTATACCAACACACACGCCTCCCCTTACATAAACATGTTTACAATCATCTAGCTAACTCTCTCAAAAAAATGCTAATAAAAATCAAAACTAAGGATTTCAAAAGTCATCTCATCAATCTCTCACCCAAAGACGGCTCTCTATGGAGGTCCACAATAAAAGCACTTAATTACAAAACTCAGAATCTTCCATTAAAAAAACCTGATGGTTCTCTGACTTCCTCTGACTCAGAAAAAGCCGAACTATTTAGAGCGCATCTCTCGGCCATATTTCAACCCCATTCAGACGTTTTTGATGCTAATAATATGCGAATATTATGAATATGGTGGAAACCTTTCTTGATTCCCCTCTTCCACTTACTCTTCCAGTCAAACCCTTCACTCCAAACGATGTAAAATATTCTCTACTGCACTATTCACTGAAAAAAATCTCCTGGCTACGACCTGTTAACTGCTGAAGTCACTAGGTGCCTTCCAAATAGAGCCATTATCTCTTTAACTTACAATTTTAATACAACACTAAGACTCTCCTACTTTCCTCTAGTCTGGAAATTTTCTACAATTATAATGATCCCTAAGCCTAATAAACCTCCGGACCTAATAACTTTCTTCAGACCAATCATTCTCCTCCTTTTTGTTGCCAAAATTTTAGAAAGGTTAATCCTTAAACGTATTTCTCCTATAATTACCGAAAAACATATACTTCCTGACACCCAATTCGGTTTTGTACCTCACACTCGACTACACATCAACTTCACAGACTGGTTGATGCAATTTTCTTCTCCCTGGAAAAAAAGTTATACTGCTCATGTACATTTCTGGACATATCTCAGGCCTTCGATCGTGTCTGGCACGATGACTTACTATTTAAACTTAAAAGCTTTCTTCCTCCAACCTACTACCTAATCATCAAATCTTACCTCGCAAATAGACATTTTCAAATTCGTTTCGGTTCTCCCCTCTCTGACATAGCTGCCATAAACGCTGGTATGCCTCAAGGAGGCATTCTCTCTCCTATTCTCTATAACATTTACGCGTCAGACCAGCCCAACTCACCCTTCACATCTATGACCGATTACGCGGATGATAAGGTTTTAATTTCAATTAATGCTAATCCTCTCATTGTCTCAAAAAATTTACAAAATCACATATACTTGATGGAAAACTGGTTTACAAATTGGCGTTTTAAAGTTCTTCTTCTTCTCGTGTCCGGTTATGATTGTCAATAATTCACATTTAGGCTTATTTACGAGATAGATAATAAAGTAAAATAAAATAAAATAAATAAAAAGTAACAGGTAACCATTAGATACATGTATACATGGTAGTCATAAATTATTATTATAAGTAATAGTTAACGGTTGATAACTTGGTCAGATGTTGTATTGTATCCAATATGTGGCTAAGTCTATTGCGTTTTGGTTCCCTTGAATTAAATCATCCTTAGTGCATATTATTGTGTTCTTGTTACAGATGAGTAAATGTTCATCTGTCTGGCGTTCACCATAGTCTCACTTGTCATCTTCATTCTTAAGCCTCCATTTCACCATGTTTGATTTTGTTCTAGCTACCCCTGTTCTCATTCTATTAATGGTTTTCCATAGGTTCCACTATAGATCTTTGCCAGGCGGTAGGTATTGAGTAGGTTGGATAGGATCGTCTAGCTTTGTTTCATCTTTCCATCTTTGTAGTCTATCTTGGTGTGGAGGGTCTTTTAGTTATGTCGCTGAATGGATAAAACTGTGTCGAGATTTAAGTCTTGTTCTTTTGGCTTCGTACTTAAACATGGGATGTCTCTCGTCTTTTAATTGTTTTGTTCTTTCTAAATCCGTTGCTACGCTCCTCCTTATTTCTGGTGGGGCAATACCTGATAGGCAATATATCTTGTTTATCTGTGTTGGTTGGAGGCATCCGGTTATTGCTTTACAGGTATTGTTAAGTGCAGTGTTTGCGTGTTTGACATGTTTTGACCTACTCCATACTGAGCAAGCATATTCTCCTGCCGAGAAACATAATGCTAATACTGTTGTTCGCATTGTGTGAGGCCGTGCTCCCCATTGAGTACTCGAGAGTTTTTTAAGTAGGTTGTTTCTAGTCTGTGTCTTCATTTTTGTTCTTATGCAGTGTTCTTTGAATGTTAGGGTCTTATCTAGTGTTACTCCGAGATAAACTGGGTAGTCAATGTAGGTTAGTGTGTTGCCGAGCCATTTGATATCGATTCGTTTCTTAGCGTCTCTATTCCTTAAGTGAAAGCAACATACTTGTGTCTTATTTGGGTTCGGTTGGTTTTTATTATAATATTCGTTCATGGACTCTAGCGTATTCATTAGCTTATCTTGAACTTTCTCAAAGGATGTATCCTGGGCTATAATTGCCAAATCATCTGCGTACAGAAAATGTTTTATGTTATTGGGTATAGGCTGGTCATTAGTGTACAAATTAAAAAAAATTGGGGCCAGGTCACTTCCCTGTGGCAAGCCGTTACGTTGTCTTCTCCATTTGCTCCATTTATTATTTAGTGTCACCGTAAAGCGGCGATTTTTTAACAAAGACATCACTATTTGTACAAATTCCCAATCTTTGGTTTGGTAATATATTTTTTGTAGAAGAGTATTGTGGTTCACCGTATCATATGCCGCCGTGAGATCAACAAATACCGCTCCTGTAATTTTTTTGTTCTCAAAACCATCTTCTATATGTTGACAGAGGTTTAATATTTGGCCTATACATGTTCTTCCTGGTCTGAAACCGGCTTGTTCTGGAATTATTTTTTGGTCAATTTGCGTTTTGATACGATTTAGGACTATCTTTTCATAGAGCTTGTAAGTATGGCATAGTAAAGATATAGGTCTATAATTCTCCGGATTACTCAAATCTTTACTTGGTTTAGGAAGTGCCACTACTTTAGTTTTCCTCCATATTTTTGGTACAAATTGATTTCTTAAACAGGTGTTTAGGAGTTTAAGTAACCAGTTCCTAGTTCTCTTTCGGAAGTGTCTTATTTGTTCCGTAGTGATTTCATACCATCCAGCTACTTTTCCGTCCTTCATTCCTTGTAGGCTGTTATTTAGTTCTTCCATAATGAAGTCGTCCTGGAAGTTATTACATTCTATGTCTCTATTCCTTTTAATCTTTCTTTTTTTAATTTTAGTGTTTGATTTTCCATTGCGAAGTAATTCTGAAGCTACTTGGTTTGCATTGACATTTATACAAGATATTGAGCTGTCGGGTCCCCATTCAGTTTCTTTATAAGTCTCCAGGCTTTTTTACTGTTTTTTGTCATGTCAATGTTTTCTATTGTTTCATGCCATTTTCTGTTTTTCTCGGCATGCAATAATTGGGATAGCTTTTCGTCTTCTGTAATCATCTCTTCGCTAAAAGGGTTGTGTTTAAATAGTTCTTCGTATTTTGCTTTTGTTTTACTACTTTTTTTATTTAAGCCTGGGATATAGTTTTGCCTAAAATCTCTTGGGATGTGTTGTCTAGATATTTTGTTCACTATCTTTACAAAATGATCATAGTTTCCTGGTGTAGGTTCAAGATTCTGAATTTCACTGTCGATAGCTAATCCGTATTGTTCCCAATTCGCTTTTTTGTAGTTGAACCTTCTCTTAAATGGTACTGTTTCACCTCGAATTACTTCAAATGTTTGGAGTTTTATGGCTGTGTGTTAGGTGTTGGGTATTGGGTTACATACATTCTTCATTCTTTGTTGACTAATATTGTTGCTGACGAAGATTAAGTTCGGATTATACCCTTTTTCCATCTTCCGCTATTGAAGGACTTAGGAAGTTTCGGGTCATGTATTAATGACAGAAGTTCAGCTTCAGCCCATTCTTCGACTTTTCCCCCATTTAGGTCTATATCTAAATAACCCCAACTACAGCTATGGCTGTTAAAGTCCCCAATTACTATCTTTACGGGATTTTTATCGAAATTTTTTAGTTTTTCGAAATCGAAATTAATGTTTGGTGGTTTGTATATTAAAGTAACCGTGCATCCTTTGACCTCTATAGTGATTATTTCGATATTTCGGGTATTCGAATATTCTGCACTTTTTATTATCAGTCTAGGTTTTGTAAAAATCGCACTTCCGTATTGTTTCTTAGGTATCTCTCCAATCAATATCATTCCCGGTATTTTTGGCCGTGAGCTGGCCATGTCCTGGTGCGTTTCTTGTATGCATAGTATATCACAGTTATTCTCAGCACATAGAGTGGCTAATAACTAACTACTGATAATAACTTACTAGCTGAGAAGCCCTCGATGTTTTGCGATACTATAGTTAAAGCAGGATTTGGTCCTAAGAAGGACAGTTTTAAGGTGAGTATTGGCATTTTCGCACCGGTGTTGGTAAGATTAGTTAGTTGCTCTTATCTTGTAGACAGAGAAACTATGCAGGGGCGCCACGTGTAGGCTCTTACTATGCCCCCGTTTTAAATTTAATCCAAACATATCAATACATTCAACTTTTAATCTCCAACCTGCCCCTTGCCCCAGTGTCACCTTATACGGAACCCCAATCACCTCCTCTTCAAAAGTCAAGTATATGGGCCTCACATTTGATCAAAGGCTAACCTGGGCCTATCACATCAAATCAAAAAGGCTGACTTTAAATAATCGATTGAGAATGCTAAAAATTCTGCTTTATAAATAATATACACTCCTCTCTAAATGTAAAACTGCTCATCTATAAATCCCTGCTTAAACCTATCTGGCTCTACGGGATTCAGCTATGGGGAAACGCAAAAAAGTCGAACCTAAATATAATTCAATCGTTCCAAAATATCGCCTTAAGAAAACTCTCGAATGCCCCTCCTTATGTCTCAAATCTCTCAATCTACACAAATCTAAAACTAAAAACGCTTAACGAAGAAGCCAAGGCCTACTACAAACGATTTCACTCCAGAACAAACTATCACCAAAATCCTCTAATTAAAAACCTAGCGTCTTTTACCATACCCGGAAATCCCCCAAGGCGCCTAAAGCGAATTGGTGCCGAGATCTTTTAAGTAACTAATACGTAAACTCTTCTTTCGAAAGTGTCACCAGGGTGGCTTCTTTCTTGAATTTTATCATGTCATATTTTTTATTTTACTCTGAGCCTTTATGCTTATTGTGTTTTCTGGTACAGATTGTATATTATTTATTCAAAATATAAAAAAAAAATCACGTCCCTAGCGAGAGATCGTCGAAAACAATAAATAATTGTGTGAATAGTGTGTATCAGGCAATTGTGTCTTTGATTTACACTACAGTGCGGTATTTTCGCCGTAAAGTCCGAATGGGTTTTACCGCCGTGGTTTTTCTAACGAATCTAGACGTATTCGTCTAGTTTTATGAATTTATTTATAAATGGGTAAATATTATAAGAAAATAATTATTATGACCATCTATATATTTTATTGACACACACAAATACGGTGGTATGCTTCCATAATTCCATGAATTATTTTTACATCAAAACCAGTGGTATCAATGCACTATTATATTCTTATGAATTACGATAGTTCATTATACAAATATGAGACAATTGCAGATGCATCTTCAATTAAAACGACATTTGATAATAAATATTTCAAATTGTATAGATTGTTAATGAGTATTAAAGCCGGATTTAAACGATGATAGTAAAACGCGATAGTTGCTATCGTGATAGCTTCTCTCGTGAGAGTGTCATCGTGTAAACGTAACTATCGTAACTATCGAACTATTGCGATAGTGCTATCACACTATCAAGCATGCGTGATAGTTGGGAGTTCTATCGTGATAGTCCTATCGTTCTATCATCGTGTAAACTATCATTGCGCCATACTATCGTGATAGATGATAGCCCATCAGCCCATGTGTTCGATTGTATTTTTCAAAATATTATTTTAATAATATTTGAGGCCCCTAAACTTCGTCTTCTAAGAATCCAATTCTTTACCCATATTCTATTTTTTTTTCACTTTTTCTTTTAACGGCAATTAACTCCTCAATCACGCGAATAATTCTGTATATCACTTCGTCTGACATTTTGGTTTTTGATACAATTCATGTAAAGCTCTAAATTGCATTTAAAAAACTATGATTTCAATAAAAAAAACACATTTTAATAATATATAAATATTACAAATACATAATCAACTATCATGTATGATATTATATTTGATAGTAAACTATAATTTTTGAAACTTATGGATACTTCACTTTCATGACAGTAACTATCAGGCATTATCACGATAGCAACTATCGCGTTTTACTATCATCGTGTAAATCCGACTTAAAACATAAATTAAATAAAAATAATTTTCAGTTTGGCGCCCTGGGCAGTCAGCCCTGTGTGTGTGTGTGTGTGTGTGTGTGTGTGTGTGCATGGTCTACAACATAACATCGTAAATCACAACCTATTTCGACCTTATGTCTGTATAATTATTAATCACTCGTATCTGACATTATAGAAAAAAATTACGTAAATAAGTAATACTGAAAATCATTATTATTTTAAATTCAACGGTTTATTTCTCAAAATAAAAATTTTCCATACCTTCGTTTTTAAGACTTTAATTATAAAAAAATGCCCATAATTTATTTATCTAGATGATTTGGGTTAGATAACACAATTATTCATCTAAGATAATTCATCAGATAATCAATTTCATTTATTATCTAAATAATTTTTTTTTTAAATATTTGTATGAAGTATATAGGCATATTACATTGTTTACATTTTAATAAATTATTAATTAGTTATGTTACTTACTTCGTAAATATAATAATTTTAATGATTCAATTTAAGTCAAGCCTTTTTCATCCAAAAAAGTCAAATTATGCTAATACAAAAAAAATCTATTTTATGACATTTTTGATTTAAAAAAAATTACATTTAAGTAACAATAATAATATTTTTCACATTATTAATAAATACTTAACACATTTTTGGGAATACATTTAAATATTTTTTTCTTATCATCCGAATACATTTAAAAAGTATTTATCATTATCACTGTTGAATTTACGTAAATAGATATATTCATAAGTTTCACCAAAAGATGTCTAGATATCTGCTAAATTACTAAATTAGTTATCATTCAAATCACGAAAATAAATTATATTTTATAATTTATTACCTACTCTATTTATTGAAATAATTTGAAAAGTTATAAAAAAAACCATTTGTTTAATTATGTAGTTTTTAATATCAACAATTTTAATTTTAATTATTTTAGTTGGTAGAACATTTGCAATATAATAAACTATATTAATAGTATTCTACAGCATTCGTGGTATTCGGAATAAGTTACAAATAAAGCTCAAAACCTATGAAAACAAGAGATTATAATACAAGAAAATTGATTTGGAAAATGTAAAAAGTCTGGTAAATTGGTAATAAATAAAAATGTCTGAGTAGGAAATGTCCAAAAAAAAATTATAATAACACTTTTAGTGATTCACTGGAATACAATTACTGTCTTGTAAGGATACAATATTACGTCGATTCAAAACGACCGTCTACGATCGTTATAAATCCGCTAAATAATAAACACAACTACACATAAATTATGATTTGCGTAAGTACCTACTTATATCTACCGGCTGTCCGGCTATCCCGAAGTATGTTATATTTCAATACCTACCTAATAACTGTTTAATAAAATATAATCACCAAATTGGCTGGTTCAAGAGAATTGAACCAAGAGGCAACTTATCTTTAAAAACTTTGCCATTTTATTACTCAATCAACGCCGTCTGCTTGTTATTACAGACCTTTAGGTTCTTATTCTACCTTTAAAATTAATTCTGTTTTGTACTGATGAACGAATTTATCGATATAAACAGTAATAATAATAATGTCTCGAAGAATTTATATATTATACTGCGCAGCTGTGCACAGCAATGAAATAAATTAAATCGCTTGAGCTGTTACGAGTATACATACATTATATAGTAAACAGAATAATAAAATATAAATTGTATAATCTAAGCGACTTAGACAATCGGCGAACACTAAATGGCAAATATCTTATGATCGGTGCATTACATGGTATGCCTGATGGGTGCAACTCTAAGCGCACAGCGCATTATAATTCATTAGCTACTTTTTATGCAATACAAATTACAATTAATTAAATATCGAGTTAAAGAGGTGTGTAGGGTGAATTATTTTACATTCTCGGGGAAGCGAGTTTAATGTATCTTAAGTGTGTTTTTGTATTTTTTAGTCAGTCGGGTAATTAATTATGTATATGCATATGCGCAGTAGCATCACAGACTATTATAATATACCATTTAGGAATTGGGGCAGAAGGATCAGTGCTCCAAAAGTTTTATGCGGCAACTTTTTAGACGAGAAATTTCATTTAGATGGTACTTTGGAGACGTCATTTTTCAGAGTGGTTTCCTTGAACGTATAGAAGGGAAAACTACCGACAAATTGCGAAAAACTTATGACATTTATATACCGTGAACCCGTTTTAACAGCATCGATTTTGGTCATTTTGTTTTAGTTAAAAAAATAATAATGATAATAATTCTATAGAGATTCGCATCCTTCCCTTCTATAATATATTACATATACACTGTAAGGTACGAAATGTATTTAAACTATGTCGATAATTTGTTGTCTTTATTCAGATTTATTTTTAAACAATTTGCCATTTTCACTTTATATCCTTTAAATTGTATACATTTTTCATATGCGATTCTATAAACATAATATTATATAGGTACATACGTATAAAAGAATAAAAAAATCACAAAAACCATTAGTCCGAATTAATAATGTTGACGTAATTTAATCATTGTAGGTATTAAATTTAATTATCTTCGCAAATAACTAAACCTATCATGATTTTTAAATTGACAACTTTCGTATTCTCTTGATCGCATTTAGTTACGACGTAGTATACGATTTTTAATTTGGAATCGATTGTCTTATAAAACATTACGGTTAAATACTAAATACACTAAAATACTATAATATACTAAAATAGGGACATTTTTTTTAAAAATATAAACGTTTGAGCCATAGGTATGATGCAATGTTTGATTTGTGTGTTTAAGACCATTCGTTAAAAAATAACGTACATGATTACAGTAATATCCTATTCATTACTAGCCATACAATATATTTTATTGAAATAATTTTGCAAAATCTTAGTAATTCAATTTTTTTATATACAATTTACATTTTTTGAAACGTCGTATAAACATTGTTATAATAAGGTAAACCGAACCGGCTCTGAATCGTTTTCAATCACGATAATTTATCATGCGTTTGATATTTTAAACAGTTATACATTACTGTATATATCCTGCTCTGGTTTTGCACGCGCATAATAATATTATGTGAGAGACTTTATTTTATATCAGTGCTCAACTGCACCCTGTCTCTGTTGACTGCATATTTCCGGTTCGGTTCATTTTTTGTTATGATAAAATTTTTCAATTTTTTTTTCCAAGACGCGAACGCACATTATATTATTCAATTAAAGATCATTCATTTCTAATATTACACGTCAAGTTATTCGTTCTGATTATGTAATTTTGTTGTATCGTATAGAATCCGTTTGTATTTGTTGTATAATGGGCATTATTGTGGTTGATCGCAATTTTGAAATAATACATCGACACGTGGAGCGGTAAATTGTTTTTCTCGTTTAAAAAAAACTCTGCTAACATCGAAATCTTGAAAACATTGAAATCTGATGCCGATAAAATTCGTCATATTATATCATTGTCGGTCGCAAGTATAAGCAATCTTCGAATAGCAGCGCTGCACGTGCACCTATATTTCGCCCACCGATTGGCGTAGGTATAATACTGACATTTGCATAATATTTTGTACGACTGTTTATTTTAGGTGCGACACGTTTTTGTGAGAATGTGAGAGATAGAACAATATATTATTATTAGTATTGTTATGCATAAGCGTTATACGAAGGTATAGCTTTTGAAAAATATCATAAATTATGATTTTAAGTATATAAACGCATTAATAATAAAAACAACAATTATAGGCAACTCGACGCGTTTACTTGGTATCGGTACAAGTAAATTATAATTAAAAAAAAAAATTAAACTAAACGTCTCAACCTATTAGATGAAATAAAGTATTAAAATGTTTGTAAGTAAACTATAAAGCCTAAAGTTTTTTTACATTTCAAAACGATATATAAATATTTCATTATATATACATAAGTACCTATTAATTTATAATTTTCATTAGTTTTGATGGTTATATTATAGTATTGGATAATAGCACCATGTACGGTTATTATCCACACATATTTTGTTTCCTGAAATGGGTTTATAATTTGTATAACCAAATATTTGTTATCAACCGTCAATGTACTCTGCTCATAAATATAATATAAGAATGGATAGGTCATCAGAATTTGTCATACCTGAATGAAATTTTTGATATTTTGTGGTTTTGAGGGGGGTCTTATCAGTTATGTATATCAAATAAAATCGATGATAAAATCTATTGCTTGAATGAGTGCAATCTGGAAAAGCAGTCTGTCTCTCATTCACATTCCGGACCGTGATCCCTTATTTCGTTAATATTTAACAGGAATGACTACCATAGACATATTATAGTGACCGTGTCTCATCGTATATCGATATCAGCACGTTATATGTATTTAAGTATGGACGCATTATCGTATACATGGTAATCATTAACCTATACTTATTTTGAAAATATGCAATTTTCCTGACAGTTCCGCTTCATTCGCGTGTTATTGATTTGTGGGCACGCTGCACCTATACTGCAATTCAAGCCATCTATAACAAAATGTATGTTCGTTAATAATTTAAAAAATAAAATTAACCAGTTCTATTTAATCGAAATATCAGCTGGTCCCCAGTGCTTGCCCTGATATCCCGGTAGCGAAATCCAACCCTGTATATATGGTAATGTATATTATGATGAGCACGAGTCGTCACTGCGGTTAACAAACTTATACCAGTCTTTTCAAATTTACTTTGGATCGAAATTTAATCGTCTGTTTATATTATTTAGTAACAGACATCATTATGCTAATGTCATGAAAAGTAATTGGACATTGACATCAAAAACTGTCTAATGTTTTTATATATTTTTCATGATTTCGACTTGACTTAAATCATAAAAACTAAATTGAATAAATATATATCTATATTTATTTTTATAAAATATGTTTAATTTTTAATTTTCAGTTTTATTCATAAATTTCTGATGCACTTTATTCAGAAAAAATATTTTTAATTAACTATTCATAAATGTTAATACTTATATAAAAAGAAATTATTTTTTATCTTCTTAGAATTCTTCATCAGCTTTTGAATAAAATATGGCAACGTTAATCAATTAGAAAGTTCTTAAATGCAAATAAATGCGAAAAAACTTTGCTCGGAGCTCACTGAAGTAATTGACGCATATTCAAAGTAGTTTATGTCACTATAATGTTTAAATCTTGCCAATCGTCTGTTTATCTTGAAAAACCTTTCCCATTAAAAATCTCAAAAATATTTAATGTGATACACCCAGTGTTTTTTCTTCCAGAATTTGGAGACATCACAATTATAACTAAATGTTTATATCTATGTAAACCACATTACTTATTTACGTAAATTCGAGACCACTACTTACAGTTTGATACCATATCATACTTAATGTTCTATGTTAATGGTGAGTAGTGACAATGGTCACTAGTCAGAGCTTTGAATTTTTTGCGTCTATAGACACAACAAAACTAGAGGTTTTAGTAAAAGAAATTAAATTGATGAGTGATTAGGTATCCAAAACCAATAGGTATACTAAATTTCTCCAGGTCTACACAATAGTTCAATGGCATAAGGTGTCTCTTTCGAAGCAAATAATCTAAACAAAACCATGATACCATATTATTTTATAAATAATACTTTTTATGTTGTACGTTATTATACTATATAAATATAAATTTGAACTTTGCAAGTATAAAAATAATAAAAATAAAATATTACATTTAACTAATTAAAATTTTAATAAATTTAAAATTTAAAAATACATAAATAAGTAGGTACCACAAACTTATCAGTTTTTACAAAAAATAAAATAATTAGCCTAACAATTTTCATAAAATATTTACCCGCATATTCTGATATAAAATACACGTGTCATTATAAGTCGTTATGTGTATTATAAAATATCATATTTTATAACAATGATATTCCGAAGTGACAACAATAAAATTAAGTTTTCCTAATAATGAATACAAAATCCAAATTCATGGGTACATTTTGAGAGAAAACTTTTAAACATTTTTATACATTTTTAACTACAAAATAACTTGCAAATGTTCATGATTTTGATAAAATTTGTGAAAATTCAAACATCAAACGCTCATAAAAAATGTGGATTCACGCTCAACTTTTTGTCAACAATTTAAAAAAAATTAAAAATGTGTAATGTCTATAAATAGCTCAAAAAAAGTAAAAATATTTTGAAAATTATAGCATATATATATAATATTATTATAAACAGAAAATTAATGTACCTACAGTTATCTGATTCTGAAATACAACAAAATAAGTAAATCGATTTTGTTGAACACTAGTTTTGTGTAAAAATAACAATTTTTCCCTAATTAATTCCGACTATTTTAAAAAGTAAGTACTGGAAATTTGTAATTTTTAACTCCCAAAAATACCAACTACATTCACTTTCCTACCAAAAAAGATATTAAAGTTGAAAATCAAATTATTTTTTCTTTTACAATCATGTAAGACATAGGTACACACAAAAAAACACACATTATCTTAAAATCAATATATTCGTCGTTTCGTTCAGAATTTAAAAAGTTACCAAAAATAATAAAACCAAGGCTTGCATTTGAAATCAAAATTTCATTTTACGTTATTTACAATCTAAACGTTATACAATTTTTGCGTTTATCATTACTTAAAAGTAAAACGTTATACAAGTTTTGTGTTTATCGTTATTCGGAATTTAAACGTTATACAACTTTACCGTTTATCATCAAAAATAATACCCGGAAACGACCCGGATATGGAATATAATAAATTATTTGATTGATCCCTATAAGATTGATTGCTAAATTACGGGGAATAAATATTTCTACGAAAGTAATATTATTACTTTTAAGTAAATTGATTTTTTAATATTTAGTTTGCGTTATTTTTCGTTTAATCGTATTCTATATATTACGTTTTGCGTTCTATTTTGTTTAATGATATATTATATATTTTGTTAATCGTAATGTTTTATCTCGTGGTATTTAATTATTTTGTTAACCATTTTCCGTGTTAATAAAGTTTTCAAATTTCAATCGTTTTTTGTTATACCATATATATAACGTTACTATTACGTTTATAAGTCCTGAATAAAAATGATAATTATAATACTATAATTGTGACTTCTTATTATATGATTCCCGCAGAAATTAATTTAAAAAATACTAAATACTAAATAAAATTAATAAATGTTTTTACAATTTAAAAATAATTTTGACAGATAGTTTGTATACGTTTTGATTATGGTATAGGGAAAGATAAGTTCACATACGTATAAAAAATTGTAATATGGCAATTATTGACACTGAATAAAATAATATTTTCATCTGTAATAAATATTCTTTGTTATATGTGATTATCGCTATCTCGATTTAACTCGAAACTCTTAAATAAACTATGAACAATACTTATAAACGATCTGAAATAAATAAAAGTTTTAAAATATTTTTTTACATAGTTTGATTTCAATACAAAACATTTTTGCAAAAATTATATTTTATTACAAATTTTTGTCGTTGTTATTTTTTTTAGTTTTTCACTTTTTTTAATAACTTTACATTTTTACTTTCATATTCCTAGGCAGAATATTTTTGTACATTTCAATTTGGCCTTAAAATTGTAAATATTGAATTATGCACCAATAATTTTCTCTATAGTATTCACATTTTCAATCATACTTTCATGTAACGTATTTTATGGTTACTTAACATACGGTACGATCGACCTTTAAAAATATACAAACGCATAAAATTCTAAGCCCTAGTTATAAGTATTTAAAGTTTAGACGAGTGTAGTAGTGCAGGACCAACATTTTTCGACGCATCTATCACTGTGACACTATTCTGGTCATCTAAATTTTAAATACCTACTTATAATTCAGATTTATATGCATTTGCATATTTTGATTGGTCGATCGTACTGTATGCTAAGTAAGTACAAAATATGTGTCATGAAAGTCTGATTGAAAATATGAATTCTATTAGAGCATATTATTATAGGTAATGCAAATTTCAATATTTTACAGTTTTACTTTTTAGATCATCATATCTTACAATTTCAAGGTTATATTGAAGTTATTTGGTCTTGTTATGCTGATGAGTTGATGACATATTGCTCTATTTTATAACTTAAGTAAATCATTACGTACAGTTTTAAAAAATAATGATTTTATTAAAGAGTGTCTTGAGAGTGTTTTTTTATTAAAGAGTAACTTATCTTGTTTTATATTAATTTAAAACCAAAATCGTAATTATTTTTTTTAAAACATTGAGTACATTTGGCGTCAATCAAACGCATATATTTAAGAACAAATTTCGTTTTTTGGTGCATATATAATATTATTCTAACCCTACTTTTAATTAAAATTAATAGTAAAAAGTGTTCAACTGAATACCTACTCTTCATACAACATTTTATTTATACATATATTAAAATACCGCTACTTCACAAAAAAATTCTGTGTTGTCATTCAAAAAAGTAATAATAAACTTAAAGTAATAATAAAAAAATAAAATGAAATGTAAAAATAAAATTTTTAAAACAGATGAGACTTCGAAATAACAAGTGTGGACACAATTAAATGGATTTGTATTTTTAAAATAATTTGGTACATAAAGTTTTTCCAATTGCATAACTAAATGTATTTTTTCGATCACAAACCAATCTTATATTTTGGAGTTTATATTTATAGTACGTTAAATATTTATTCCTGGTCCACAGTTACATAATTAATCGATTTGGCTATTTTGAAATGATAAAAATATAAGCTCTCGCTGAAATCTACCAATCATAATAATATATAAAATATTGCTTTTTACGTAAAAAAAAAAAATAAATATTATTTTTATTCTGGTACCACCTTGTCACCCTAGTAATGTACGGTGCACTGCACATTATATTATATATGAGAAAATGCGGGTATGTGTCTTATTTAGTTATTTAACAGTAGTCATGCTGTTACAGGAGGCTCGAAGAAATTGCACTGCGGGGATGATAATAATTTGGGAGGTCCAAAAAAAGATCGACGCATATAGGACTTAAAATAATTTTTTTTTTTTTATGGGGGTCCTATCGCGCGCTATATTAAACGTTGTTTTATTTCATTTACCCATATGCCTATAAAGTAAATATTATGGAATTCAATACGACCGTCTTTTTTTATGAAACCGGAAAATAAAATGATCGTCTGTATATATTTATGAGTACTGCACTGTAGCTCGTGTAAATAAGGCGCGCGCTGCATAATATAATACCGAATGAAATCGGCAGATGACGGACAAGA
This sequence comes from Pentalonia nigronervosa, assembly GCA_014851325.1. Classification (NCBI taxonomy): domain Eukaryota; kingdom Metazoa; phylum Arthropoda; class Insecta; order Hemiptera; family Aphididae; genus Pentalonia; species Pentalonia nigronervosa. The sequence goes on from JACXSJ010003161.1 coordinate 23,475, forward strand.
CGTGTCCGAAATACGTAACCCCGTGCCCTGCATCATCGATTATGTTCCTCGCACGTTCTCTAGTCATCACTGCGAAATGATCCAGAAATTCGTAATTTTATTGAACATTCTGCTTGCTGCGAATTTGATTGTTATTTCACTATACTTGTAGTTATAGGTATTTCAATAATACTTAAAAAATACTTTTTCTTTGTTTTTTGTTCCAGAATACTAAGTACTTTTTTTCATTTTATCGTTGTATTTCAACGATCAATATTTTTAGGTCTCGTATTTTACTATTTTAAAAATTGTTCTCAAAATAATATTTTTTAATACATCTAAGAATTTATACGATTTCATCAAATACGTAGATGACACAATAACATGATCTGATTAAAACATAATAGCCATGTGACATCTGAAATTCTTGAGCCGACTAAAAATGTATTTATTAATTATTTCATTTAAATATTTATTAATAATTTTAAGTATACATTCGTGATAAACGTACAATTATTATTGTACAAAAAAAAAGTACTTATTAAGTATTTTGAATACTTTTAAAATGTATATGCATTTGTACATTCAAATATTTTTAAAATACAGTATTCGAATATATATTTCAATATACACATGTATTCTTAATAAGACCTACCTTTAGGACATTCGGACATTTTTAAGAGAACGTACATTTGTGCGAGAACGGGGTTAAAGTTTATTTTATTTATCGCCACATTGTTTCCAAGTAAGCATAGTACATATAGGATTAGGACAGTTCTATACGGTATAATAAAGGTCCAAAACAAGAGTACATAGAATCCGTGCACAACTGCAGCTGCTGCTGTTGCTGCTGCAGTAATACACATATACCCGAGTATAATATAACTACTGTTTATTTTGTACCTATGTATATTATCTCGTCCAATACGGTTTTAAATGACAATTTATGTGGACAGAACAGGTAAATTTCTAACCGCTGTTTTAAAATTGGTACAATATATAGTTTTTATCGATGTTTCGGGAGAGCCAATTATGTCTATACACCGAGTAATCCATTTATGTCGCGAGATATTCATTATTTCAAAAACTATTAACGTTTTTCAAAATATTATTTTTACTTTTTTAAATGCAACGTGTATTTTTAATTCCTTATTCCAGAAAAGAATATTTTTTTTGAAGTAATTCGATATATAAAAATCGAATTTTGGACGAGTAGCTTATGAGTTATAAGTTTTTAAAGTTTAGGCGAGTGGAGCGTGATACTAGCTGAATAACCCGTAAAATGTATTGATCCACTACTCCGCTCATCGAAACTTTAAATACTTATAACTTATAAACTATACTTTTTCAAAATTTGATTTTTGTAGATCAAAGTACTCCGAATAATATTTTGCTTTAGAATATAAAATAAAAATGTATGTCGTCATTAAAAATAGTTAAAACTTAATAAAATAGATAAAAATATATTTATTTTTTTCCAAAAATGTTTGTTTGTATCGATTTAAAATTACAAAAAGAAATATTTTCAAAAACGTTATTGTTTTCTGAAATAATGAGTGTCTTGTGTTAAATGAACCAACCCATATATATTGTCATCCCTTAACTGACGCGCCACGCTATCGCCATTGAAGTATTGAACGTATATATTATATAATATAATACAATATATTGGCTTGTTTGCGACTGTACTGTAATATAATATTATAGAGTTCAGTGATTTACACAATGTGCAACAGTCATTTCATTGAAGATTACTGCACGTGCCGTAAATTTGTAAACTTGTCAATTTATTATCTTGTAAAATGTACATTTTTAAATTTTTTTTCTTCACTAAGTCATACATTAGGATTAAGCAATACCATATTTTCTGATACGCTCGTTATAATAAACACGATTAATAAAGAACAAATAGTGGTGACTGATGTCTGGATGGCTTTAGATCAAAAAAATCACGTATCGCATGATAAATATGGGAAGAAAAAATGAAACGATTTCAAACAACTAAATAAAGTGATTTTAAATCATTTTCCGTAGAATACACAACTTCAGCGCTGAGTTCAAAAGCGCCTAGATTTGTGCATGCAAAGGAGGACATTTTTAGGTTATGAATCAATGGCTTTTGTCATTTAAGCACCGTTTATAAATAAATTTCTTAATATGCCCTCATGTGCCATCAATGCACTTACAACATTGCATAAGAACCATATGGTTTTGGAAATAATTTTTTTTTTATTATTTATTTGAAACAAATACATAAAGGTTACAATTATTTTGATGATTTATTTTATTTTAATAATGTATTTATAATTATAATACTATGATTATATGATCATTAATTATATATAGTTACTAATAGTTATTATTAGGACCCGAAATTAAATGTCTTTAAAAAATTACTCAAATTTTTTTGATAGGCACGGAAGCAAGAGAAACTATGATTTAACTTTCAGCATTTTTAACACTTATTTATTTTTACTAAACTAATAATACCTAATACAAAAACAAACTTGGTTACTAATAAACGAACTTACGTACACACAATAAATAAACAGTATACTCGAAGTAAATGCGATTACGATGCAACTTCAACTAACCAGTTAGTTTTTATTTGTTTGAGTAAGACCCTGTAAGACATCACATACAATAATCAATGTAGATAAATAAATACGTTATGACATCCATAAAAAGAACGATTGACGTTTGTACGAATGAAATAAATACCTATAAAAACTAATAAAGAAGATATTATGAAAACAATATTTCTTGATAAAGTATTTTGAATTTCTTAATTTACACTTTAGGCTTTATACAATGTTTCAAAAATATATATGCATTAAGTATTAATGAAATGAACTAAAAATACTAAAAAATGCAATATAAAAATATCAGTTTTGAAGTATTTGTTGCATGAAACGACTTAAAGTACTTAGGATGCATTGGCCATGAGCATCCAAAAATAATTCGCTTTGTATTGAAATCCTAACCCTAGTTATTACTAGTCTCATTTCTGCATTAATATTGATTACCGGCTCTGAATAATGACTTCGAGCGTAGTGACGAATTCAGTTTGACGAATTCTAATTGGGTTTACACACCGATTACTCATATTTTTACGTGGTTTTTCCGTTGAAAACCAGTTTTAGGAACAGAAAAACAATGCCATAAACATTTATTAATCTTTTTATATATTTATAAATTGAAAGTTGTGCGTAATAGAAAAAGAAAAAAACGAGGAGAATAAATATTATGTGGGTCAGATTTTTGTGGCACTTTAATCTTACGCTAAGTTTAAAATATATAAATACATTAAAATATTCACATTAGCGTGCATACGGTTTTTGAAATAAATATTTATCGTTGGCATGGTATGTCCTTTTAGAATAATAGTTACAAAATCAAAATTGTTACGTCACCATTATCTGCAGATTTTAGGTCAGTAAACCTATATAACCTTGCACAGGTGACATGCCTGTCCTGCATTGACTGCGCATTATGTTAGGCATTGTAAATAGAGTTTTTCAAGTCGATTTATTAAACCAAACAAAATATTTGAAGTCGAAATTCGAAGGAAAATATCCGTTAAAAGATTCTCATTTCGGCCGTGTATATTATACTGTTTTATAGATGTAGAAATAATAATAAATCAATCAATCATGATATTGTGTACACGACGGGAAACACTATATACATTATAGTTTCTGCCGCGTACAACAGTTGGTATTATCAATAGAAATTACAAAATGTGAAATGAGCCAAATGGCCCAAGAACGATTTTCAATCGGTGTCTTATTTTAAAAAGTCAACTATACGATGGATTCTAATTCGTTGAACTGTTTGTGTTATGCGTTGAACTGCACATTTTTATTTCAGGTATCGCTTAAAAACCACACATTCTAAAATTTTAAACTTTGCAGTCATATGATTTTCATTTACACGTGTAAATAGTTAGTTTGCATCAACTTGAGTTCGTCCTTTTGCGCAGTTCGATTGACTGAACGTAGAAAACCCACGTTTATACTTATCCTTTGTCAGCGAAAAATATTAAAGAGGTGTGAAGGAACCTACAAATATGTAATTTATGTTGTAAGAATTTTGTGAAATAGGTACCTGTAGTTGGCAATAAAGAGGGCGTTATTCGCTGCTGTTACTTATTTACTGCTATCTGTATTTATTCCATTTAGGTATATACGCATAACATTCATATATTATTATTCACTGCATTAACCTACCTGCTTTTATATTTTCAACAAATATAATTGGCCTAATGCGAAAAAGACTTACTAGGTAGGCACGTAGGTAAATACCTAATACGAATGTCTCATCGCCGATAATTGTTTTCATAACTTTGAAAATCAGGCTTTATTGTAAGGTGCAGAAGGACACTGATTGTGTAGTAGAAAATTTGAAATGTACAGTTGTCTCAACTAATATGAGCACTTGAGAAATAAATAAAATACTAAGAAGTCACCACTGGCTGCACTAGCGCAATAATATGTATGTAAAAAATAAATAATAAAAAATAATAGTAATAATACCTATTATATAGTTTAAGCAATAGTAGGTACGTATTTTAAATAATTTAACAATATCTATTTATTTATATTTTTGTATGCATTTTTTTATTTAGTTTAAAATAGAATATACATATTGAAGGTGCAAAGTCCTTTCAATAAGTCACTTTCTAATACAAACTATATATTTGTGCAGTGGGAAAAAAAATCCTTAAAATAAGGCCTGTTGAAAATATTAAAATGCTCGTAACGAATTTCACTAATACCGTTTGAATACATTTTTTTGAGTAATTTAGATATTGTACGACTCGAATAGTATACTAACGAGTAAATAAACATTAAATATTATGTTTACATACCTACGAGGTGTGGCTATTAAATAACGAGATTATCGATTTAGCGATAAGCCGCTTGTAGATAAGGGAATAATATTAGTATATTTATAATCTACAAATATTACTGCATTAAACAATACCAGTTTGGTTAGTTTCCGTTTTATAGTCTACGCGTGAGTGTCGTTTAAATTTACCTCCTACATACTGAGCGTCGAAA
>JACXSJ010003162.1:0-28686 GCA_014851325.1 Pentalonia nigronervosa
ATGTTGATTGTGTTTTTCGATAATGAAGGGTTAGTTCACTGGAAATTTGTACCTAATGGACAACCAACTCAAGTTTTTATACTGAAGTTTTAAAGTATTTAAGAGGTTTATTTGGCAAAAAAGGTAAAGAAAATGGTTGGTTTTTGCATCATGATAATGCACCATGCCACTTGTCTTTTGCAGTTCGGCAATTTTTAGTGGATAAAAAAATTTCTACAATTCCACAAACCTCATGGAATAGTATAACTCATTAGATTAATATTCACCAGATATTGCTCCATGTGACTTCTGGCTGTTTCCAAACCTAAGACTTGGACTCAAAGGTGAACGTTTTGCAACAATTGAAGACATTAAAGTAAATGCGATAGCGAATCTCAGGGCCATTCCAATAGAGGGATATCAAAGACGTTTCCAGCAGTTACAAAATCTTCAGAGTAAGAGTGTCTGTGCTGAAGGACGATATTTTAAAGGCTAGTATTGCGATACTGACTTTTGAGTATATTATCCATCCCTGCCTATGTGTACCTAACAATAGTATTGAACACATTATCACAAACATACTTTTTCAGCTAAAAAATTCACTACCATTTGACATGATTTAGCTTGATCGATGTGTCCTCGCCATACATCAATATTTTCCATGCAACGTTGACATAACTTAGTAGATTTGCTGTCATTGCCTGTAACCTAAAAATATAATTTCATTAAAAAATAACATTTTTAATTAGTATTTTACTTGGTTTTTTGTAGAATTATAAACATGCTTACAAAAAATGATTATAGAATATAAAAATTATCATTGTTTTAACTTAACAGATTGTTTTTTTTTTTACATATTCCAATGCTTACTTCTTTGATGGCATACTTATATCAATGACTTAGACCCAATAGAAAATTAAAAAAAAAAAAACGTGAAGAAATAGCATCCAAAAAACCAAACCAAAGCTCCAAATATTATTCTTTTTTTTTTTTACTATTATGTATTAAGTTGTCGGCTTGAAGCAAAAATTCACTAATAGCAAAACAATAATTCTTGGTAAACATATTTTTGGTTTTAATAATTGTATTTAACATTACCATTAGTAAATTTTGAAAAAATTAAAAAAAAAGCCAGGTTTTATTAATAATTCAATGTTTAGTGCTCCTACAACACAAATTATAGACATTAAGTTTATGAACAAGATGTGCGTAATAAATTTAAATTTCTTCATTAATGAGTTTTTGCTCTAAGCCGACAATATATATTATTTTTTTTTAGTACCCATGAAATAATTCATAATAATTTTAACTAATACCAATGCATACTTATTATTTAATATTAAATTTAAAAAAATATATTAGTCTTTATAAAATGATATGTAACAAGAGCATTTTAAAATTTTGAAATTGACGAATTCAGAGTGATTTTGCATCATTTTACTAAATTTCTAATATTTTGAAATATATATTAAAATTTTTCCTATTATTAAAAGAAAAAAATTTTGCTTAAAGAATTTATATTTTTCTTTTAAGATTTGTTACCAGTTAGGAATGTAAGATTATGGATATTTATTAGAAAAACGTTTTATGGACTTCTTGGTCTATCCAGCAGTTGCTACAATATGTTATAGAATTATTAGGTACTTCTTCAGTAACTATTACAATAGTAATATATAATATATAATCAATTACCTATTGCATATTTAATGATTTAGTATGCAATCTATCAAAATGAATATGTAGTCTAATTGAACTAGACAAATATCAGTTGCCATTCAAAGCCTGTATTAATTGTTTTGTCATCGGTCAATCAATAAATACATTTGTTTAATGTTTACTGACTTTTTGTCGTTCAACCAATGTTAACAAATGTAATATTGGCTTAAGGTTAGTTCTCAACACAAGAATGCATTAAGCTAATTGTATAATTATAATAATATGCTTATTGTCGTCATCATGTGTTCACCCTACAAATATCAACATTAATATCAAATGTTTTGATACTCTAATACATATGTTACTAGTTTTTTTTTTTTTAGTTTAATCAGAGAATTGGACCTTAATATTATAAACTGAAAAAGTCCTAAATAACATCAAATTAATTCTTGACAAGCTAAATTCACTAATATAATAACAATGTTTTTTAAATTTTGAGTAGAGCGATGAATGTATTGTATGTGGTTTTTTTTGGTGTATATATACATAATAAGTAGTCAAAATAATGATTTGATTTTCAACATTGAGAGTGGTTTGTATTGGTAAATTTTATTTTATTGGTACTTTTGAAAAATCAAAGTAAAAAATTACCAATACTTTTCAAAAGTGCCAAGAAAAAAAAAAGGAAGATTTAAGAGAAAAAAAAAAGATTTGAAAATTTAATATACAAGATTCCTCATTAGTCATTAGTTGTTTTAATAGCAGTTATACAATATTAGATACATAGGCATATATATATATATATTTTTTTAAATTCAAATGTTGACAAAATTTATCAAAATCTTGAAAATTTGCAATTAGTTTGTAGTTAGAAATTTATAAAATGCTCAATTTTTATAGGAAAGGACTTAAAATTAAAAAAAAAAGGTTTATCTTAAAGTAATTCATATTGTAATCAAAAAATCTAAAAAAATATATAGTTTCTTTTATAGATATTATTAAGATCAAATTTGGATGAAATTAGATATTATAATAAGGATTAACATTTTAGTTAATTTGTTGTAATTTAAAAACATAATTTTTAGATTCTTAGTATATGATTTTTTTTTGATTTATAATTTTATTTTTTGAAGGTATATTATAAGTGTTTTGACTAAGAGTTATTTTCAATCAAAATGAAGAGATGCAAAAATATTTTTTTAATTATCTACTTACATAATTTGTATACTGAAACCAGAAAGTGATATTGTTAATAAAAAGATAAATTAAATAATCAAAATTATTAACAATAAATTCAAAGGCCATGGATTTTTAGATTGTGTTGCTGGTATGGCGGCATTTTAGAGATACCTCTTTAAAGTAGTAAAACAAGACCAGAATATCTAACTTATTACCAACTATAAAAAAATTTAGTACTAAGTTCAATGTACTACAATTTATTCCTATTGACAGTAGCCACACTAAAAAAAGCAAATAATAGAAATTCTCTGGAGACCACATATACCATTGTAACATGTGGAGTAGAGTGGTCCCTATCTCATAGATGAAGAAATTTTTTTTTCAATTTTTGATTGGGCTACCATTGAAAATTGTTCAACACTAAGGTGCACCTCAAGAGGGTTAAAGTTCAAAGAAGGATGAATTTTCAGATTTTTGTAATTTTAGCCTTAAATATTTAAAATAGGCCAAAAAGTATAAGAATCGAATATTTTTTTAAATTAAATATATTATAATAAATTATTAAATTATTAAATTAGAAAAAACGAGGAACTGAAACAGTTGTACCAAATGCCTGATATAATTAAAGAAATAAAAAAAAGGAGACTCCAATGGGCAGGACATGCGTGGAGAAAAGAAGGAACTTTGGTTCGAATGGTTCAATGTGGGACTCCTCAAGGAAAGAGACCCTTGGGACGACCCCGGCTAAGATGGAAAGACCAAGTCAGGAAGGACGTACAAATGATAGACCCAAATGCCGATTGGAATGTCCTAGCGATGGATAGAAGGAAATGGCAAGATATATGTTTGAATGTATGATCTTAATGGTCGAATACAAAAAAAAAAAAAAAAAAAAAAAAATATTATAATAAATGTTACTTGTACTTTTTTCATGTAACTACTCATTCACCCACAAAATAATAACTCATTTTTATCATACTTTATATGTTCAGTTTGTATATAAAAATATACTTTATACTAAGAAAATTGTTAACTACATGGAATTTACAGAACTTCACATCATGAATATCATTTTGTATTCCAGGTGTTTTCCATCATGCTGGTAGCTAAGGCAATATATTGCCTAAAAATATTCATTTTTCGTAATCAATTAAAAATGTCGCCACATCAACAAAAGGCATGCTAAGATACATGCATTTTTATTGTTTCTAATTATGTAAAAAGTTGGTTTCGAGCGCATATAGCAATTGAAACACCATACCAAAATCTTATGTTTGTTCAAAAATTACTAGAGTATGAAAATATAGATCAAAAAATTGCATTAGTATCGTTAAAAAAAAATTTGTGGACATCTTTGATACCTATGTCCTGAAACAGCAACACTAGTTTTTTTTGATATAAATGTTCCAATATCAGAAAAAAAAAATATGCTAAAAGCACTAAATACTACAATTGATACTGGTGAATATACTGTTGATCGTTTCACCATTGAAAATAAATAAATATAAATGTATAAGTGATTTTACCAACAACTCATTAGTTAAACTACTTCATAGGTTTAACATTAAAACAGATTTTTTAAATGAAGATTCTGTATTATGGAAAAACAATCAGCATTACTTATAAGGACTGACAAATTTACAAATTTAAAAGTTGTTAATGACACAGCAGAACGTGGAGTAAAATTAATTAGTGATTACAATAATTTAATCACTAAGAAAGAAGACCAAACGCAATTTTTGGTACAGATCATATATGATTACAGGAAAAAATATTCCAACACTAAAAAACATACACTAACAAATGATATGTTATATTAAAAATGGACTATTATTAATAGCTGCTAGAAAGTTGTTTATGTAGTTATGTTTCTAATTTTATTGGTACAAAGTATATTATGTACAAACTGAACATGTAAAATATAACAAAAATTGAGTTTTTTTTTATTTTGCGATTGAATGAGTAGTTACATAAAAAAAGTATAAGTAACATTTATTATAGTAAATTTAATTTAAAAAATATTTGATTTTTATACTTTTCTGCCTATCTTAAATAATTAAGACTAAAATTACAAAAATTGGAAAACCATCCTTCATTGAACTTCCAAGCCTTTTGAGGCACGCCTTAGGGTTGAACAATTACTACGAAACTTTGCACAATTCACTTTTTTACGGTTTTAAACAAATTCCATGAGTAGCTCATTCAAAATTAAAAAAAAAAATAAGGACCATCCTAATGTGAAGCAACAAACATTAAAATCTGAATTCCAAGAAAAATAGCTTTATTTAAATCATTTCTCAGATATATAAAGAAATACTAGCAAACACGTCAATAATGAAAAAATTGACTATAAATACTTCATTACAATGATTGTATAATTTTCATTTATAGATAGCATAATAAACCAACATAAAATTATTTACCACAATTGCAATTTTAATGCTTTATATTACCATGTATAATTTGAGAAACCAATGTCAGTCATATATAAAACATAAACGACCAAGCCTTAAATTATTTTTAAATAGGTACACACAAATGACATAATTTAGAATATTTAGATCATTTAATATTAAAAAAAAATTTGTTTTATTTTTTCTTTATACAACTGTTTTTAACATTTGTTGATAAAATTGATATTAGGACTGCCTAACACCGCTGAAGAAGCAGTTAGGTGACTTCAGGAATATGGTATTTAATTTACACATTTTTTAAATATAATATAGATAATACTATAAATTAAGAATAATATTTGATAAATACTTAAATAAATGAATAATAAATAATACCTTGGTCTTAAAATAAAACTGATTAGATATAGTCTCATATAACAAGAAAGTACCAAACAAAAATAATAATAATAATAATAATAATAAAAGAATATATTTAAATAAAAAATTGTAGTAAATGTACAAATTACTATTAAAATTGTATGGTACCATAGTAAAATGTATAAATTCAATATTTGATAATAATAAAAGAAATATTATACAAATAAAACACAAATAGTGAAGCCAATTTGTAAAAATGGCCGTCCTCAGTTGCACAAAATATATACTGCACAGAATAGGTTAGAGCACATATTGGTATATGTATTGTATAAGTTAAATAATTATAATAACCTAACTAGCAAATATTGTAATTTATTTAAAACAAATTTAATTTAAAATAATGTCATGTATTTTAAATAAATTTACAAATACAAATAAACAGCACCTCATAAATACTCAAATACTATAGATAATATAATTTATTCACTGGCTACAAAATAACAAACCAGACTCACACAAATATTAATAAATACTAGAAAAAAAAACTTAGCATCTCAAATGACCACCTGTCTAATCAAATTTAAAACTCTTATAAACCCACTCATCCCAGAATCATTAACAAAATATTATTAAAAAATATCAACTTGTAATAAAACAAGTCACATATTATTAAGTTATATACTAATACAGGTACTAAACAAACCATATCTTGTTAGAAATGTACAATAGAAAAAAACACATCTATAACAGGAGTGTTGATAAATGGTTTTCCTGGGTACTCATCTCAAATTTGTTTTTTGTTGATAAATAATAATTATAAAAAATATAGAATGACACTAAATTTACAAGCTACCAATATTGATGTTATTTTATGAAATACATCAGTTTTTTGACTGAATATGTTTAAGATCTATTATATTAAGTATCCACAATAAATTCATAAAACACTTCTAGAACATTGCACTCATAACAATGTTTCCCATAAATCATTTTCAATATCAAGTATGTTGCAGGTTATAAGATTTCAGTAGTGCTAACGAATATTATTGTACTAACCGATGTCCTATAAACCATACATTTTTTATCAACACGTACATATACCCAAGACACACAATTTTAGAATGTGGAAAGGTACAGACTCCCTGCAACGTCTAGTATTAAATAAATTATTTAATACCAGTCCAGCATCTACAGACCACACTGTTCAAATGTCTGGCACTGCAAGGATACTATTTCTTAGTTATTTCTAGAGGCTCAACCCTGCTCCCAACTCGTAACGTAAAATGCAAGTAGGGTAGTTCTGTGAAAGTAAGTACCCAGGGTGCAGTGTATATTAACTAAATGATAAACCATAAACGTTGAAATAACATAATTATAAAATAAAATGTTAACATGTGCACGTACACTGTCTTAAAGAACAAAATAACGTCAAAGACCCAACACGCCACCATAGCATAAATCAACATTGGATGCACCTACACGTGTCGACCAATGTTCTGGACAAAAATGATGGCTATCTACTTGCCTCCGCTCATAAATATCTACAAAGGGACAAAGGTTCACAGGACGGGACTTCAAGTGATAAATACGAAATAAGCGCTACAGGTACACGCGTGAACTACTCACCTCCACTTTGTAGTATTCCTTGACGAACTGGGCCAGAAGAGGTTCGTTGGGCGCTAAAATGTCGATGAATGTTTGAGGTCTTTCGTTCAGGCAAATGCGGCACATTGCGAGAGGAGTGATGACGAGTGAATCGTAGGCCATTTTTGTTGTTGACCGGTTGAAAAATGGACGTGTGGACCAACGGCGTCAATACAGAGTATCTGTTGTAAACACGTTGCGCCGTGTTACACAACTGTTGGACGTTGAACTGTAGTCACCTGGATACAAAACATAAGTCGTAAAACAGCAAAGCAAAAACAAAATACAAATAAACTGGATAAATGAAAAAAAAATTGTGGCGTCGCAGACAAGACTCAACAAAGAGGTGACTGCAAACCAAATGGCCGGCAGAACGCTAGAACGGCGTCACATCAGTACATCACTCCCGAAATTGGTGGGGTACGCATACACGAGCTGCTGACTAAGCGAAAACTGGGAGTACGAAGTGGGGACACACAGTTGTTGTGGTCACCCGGTTTGTTTACGTAAATCCATTTATGGTTATAATGGCGGGCACAGAAACAGACGCGCGGTATGATGCGTTCCAAAGATGATGGAAAGCATATTTTGTTATGCTCGTTGTACATCAACAAACGACCTTGTTCCAGGCGTTTAGCGGCAATTTTAAATTTGAATCTTAACGGTTTGATTTTCAGTGCATTTTGAATTTCGAGTAGTGACCATTAAACCCAATTGCAGAAGCGTTATTTGTAAATATGTGGGTAGCAGTTTATTTTAACACATTTATTTATTCTGCATCTTATTGGCATGCTATAAAATGTACAAACGCATCTACGGTTAATATATATTATGAAAACCATAATAATGTGTATAATGTAATATAGGGATTATCTATATTCATTACTTATAGATGTATATTATTTATATGCATGACAAAAGCTATTTCCAATTTTCTAATTTGTCTAAATATTAATTTTATAAACCTATAATCTCATACATAAAATACACACACTTAATAAAATGAGTACAGTTTCCTAATAGTGAAGAATAATTGAAATACTTATATTTTAGCACCCTTATTGAAAAACATATTACTGTTTATCGCATATACAGTAAGTAGTGACCACAGTTTTAGGTTAAGAGTAGTGACTATAATTATTGTTTAGTCGTCTTGTAAAAGAAACTTTTTAAAGGTCTTCTAACACAGACATTTATTTTTAAAAGTATTTGAATACTTAGTAAAAAAAGTATTCGAGTATAAATACAAATAATTAAAAAAAATTATTTATAGACATTTTTAAATACCTACTAAAATACTGACAATTTTTTTTACATTAATTTACCGAGTATTTTACAATGTATCATTTGGTATAGCTATAAATTATTAATCTGTTTTCTTTGTCAACGTATTTGAATTTTCAGTTTGGTATAAGTCACATAAAAAAATATATTATAAGCCCAATATTTAATTTTAACTATAGATACTTTGAGAAAGTAATTAATCTACGTATTTGAATACTAAAAAGTATAAGTATAATTTTACTCAAGTATTTTATAAGACTTGTTTTATTTCAATTATTGTGATTAAGTGAAATCACAAAATTAAACTTTTAAATATTAAATACATCAATTATATGATTGTTCCTATACGAATACCATTATTAGTGCAAGCACTAATTATAAGTAACATGTACATAAATTAACATATATATTGATTTATTTAAAATATAAAATATATATTGAGTTGATTTGATACATATTTATGACTCATAAAAGTATGTTTATCAAGAAATTTAATACTATATATTTTAACTATTTAATTTATATAAAAATATAAAAACAAAAACAAGAAATAACTACAATTTATTTTGTATCTTTGTAATATTAGGTTTAAACCACAATAATACTAAAATAATAGTGTAAATTTTGTTCAATTTGATACATGGTTGTTTTTAGTCCAATTAAATCATATTCAGGCCAAGAGATTGAACTTTATCTAGACCATCCACTGTTTAACAATTAAATTACCAAAAAAATTTTTCTTGCTGCGTTTGAATTACATTTTTAGACTTATTTTTTGAACATACAAAACTGCACAACACATTTTCAATAATAATTTATTATGATACAAATAAATATACATATATTATTTATAATAATATCACTACTTTCAGTATTATCAAATTATTTCAATCACCATTTTGTTTAATTTTTAATATATTATATTAATATACTTCTAATACCTGAAAAATTAAATTATTGTAATTTAATAGTAGTTGAAATCAATGTAATAAAAAAAATATATATATATTATATTTAAATAGATTAGTTATAGTAGGTAATAAAGGTAATAAGTAACAAATACATTTAAATAAAGATATAAAATATTAAAATTTTTATAATAAAAAAATTTATATATTTATAATAATTTAGATTTCTCACCAACTGTATTTATAATAATAATGTTATTTAATTCTATGGGAATTTTATTTTCGATGGCCATTAACATAAAGATTAAAGATGTTTATTGGTCATTAAATTTCTTAATTTGTTTTTCAAATATTGAAAATGACCTTTCATAAGCAACTTGCGTAACAGAGAGGATTAAAATGTATTGATATGCAAAAGTTAATATAGGATATGCATTTGCAAATAAATTATGTTTAATTAATATATTATAACCAAATATACAGTTTTTACAAGATTTGTTACAATGTTTCATAACATCCGCACTATCTAGGTCTTTATTTTCAGAAACACTTACATTTGTTCATTATACTCCTCATCAACAGATTTTTTTAAAAAAATACCATGATTTTTCAAAATTAATAAATTCTACAGATAGTTTGTTGTTTATTTCATTTTCACTTAAATTATCATTAATAAAGAGTTTAATATTATGAAATATTTTTTTTAACAAATCAGTTGGAAGTCCACTTTTAAATAAATTGAAATTTAATGGAGATAATAAAGATAATTCAACCAACAAATTATTAATATTTGAAAACTATCTACTCATGCTTTCAATAATAGTGTCCAACACTCTGTTGTAAATTTCTATGGTAAATTTTTTTTCTTCTTCAATTGGTTCATTGTTGCTTTCAGAACTTGCTATTTTTCTTTTCTTAACCACATGTGCAACTTCAAATGTACTCTGAATCTTTTCAATTTTTAGGCCTTTGCTAGATTCATCAATTATTTTTTGTATCTTATTAATGCTGGAAATTCTCAAATATAATTTCTTAATTCTGTTTATTAGCAATTCAAATAATAAAAAATATTCAATTTTTTTAAAATTAATTATTAACCCAACCATAACTAAAACATTTAGATAAACAGTAAAAACAATGAAATATATTTATTATACACAAAATTATATAAATTAAACAATGATTAATCCACTTACTTTCAGAAACTGAATATCCACCCAAGAATTGACTATTTTTACTAACAGTCACTTCAGCAGGTGTACCTTTGCAAAAAATTGAATGTATATAATTGCTTACATTTTTCGGCATATTTCACAAGTAACTTTTGTTTTTATCACGAACTTACTGCCCCTCCTTTCCTCTTATTATTTATAGTTAAAAACTTAAATTTTCAATAAAGGGCAATCAAAATAATTAAAAAAAACTTTGCTGAAAGTATAAAAGTAAGACAATATCTGTATAGCAGTACACATACATGGTCACGTGGATAAACTAGACAACATCGGACACACTCAACACCAATGTACACAAACTCTATAATAGAAATCATAGCCTTTCAATCATTATAAGTTATAACCAATCATATCTGCATGCGAAGATTTGTTTTTGTGTTTACAGAAATTATTTATACAAAAACAATGAGCAATGGGACCAACAAAAATGGTCCCACGCGAATACATGATTGGCGTAATTGGCAACATTTATCACTAGTAATATATGACCAATATTGGTCTTTGGTCCCACACGACTGGTAGTTATTCACCAGATTAAATGTAAATATTGGTGGTCCTTTGACTTGTGTCAGATTACCGACAATCCGCCCGTATGAGCCAGTGACCAGCAATTGTAATGTGAAGCCACCATATGCGACTGGTGCATTGTCACTAGTGACAAACGTTGGCCAAACACACCAGTTGTGTGGGACCACCTCAACACATATAAAATAGTTATTATCAATTTGGTATTGTTATATTCGTCATCACTCAACACATAAAAAACTTTTAAATTTCAACAGACACGCATCATACAAGTTATTTATTTTCTTAATGATTAGTTTTGCTGAATTATATTTGTAATCGAGACCACACGCCGATGTTTTATTATAAAAGTAACCATCCGACGTCTAGATGTTTTGATTTTAATAGATGTCTTTATTTATGTAATATTCTGTAATTTTGTATCCGATGCTTTCTCATACTCATATCAGTATACTATACAGTAACCAACATACAAGACTATTAAAAGTTAACATTATTACATTAATAATATAATACAATAATTTTATAGTTTTTAAAGTTTTAGTCTTAATAAAAATAAATTGTTGACACATTAATTAATTTTGTAAATAAAATCTAAAATGCAATTAACCAAACTAGCAGGCCATATGGAAAATTCCCATTTCCAGACTGGTCATTCCACTCCTAGTCATACTACATAGTCAAACCTTTAAAAAATATATATATAAATGTAAAGCAATAATTAATACTTCACTGATATTTAATAAAATATTCTTAGGTACACAGAATTAAGAGATATTTTATTGGTATCTAGAGGTATTACATGCCATTTATGTTATTATAAAAATTAATGAAACAATTGATACAAGTTTATGGTATTAGGTCAGTTTACATTTGTATAGAATAAAACTTTTAAAAGCCTGAAACCATTATAAAACTTAGCTACTTATTTCATTTAAAAATCCATGCTTAAAAATTATATATATTCAAATTAATCTTGTATTACAATCAAAATAATAGATGAGTAACATACATTTAAAATAACCTAATTGTTTTTAACAATACAATTCAATTTTAGGGAAAAGCTATTAAATCATAACTCATTAAGATATTTTTGTGTACTTATATAAAGAATACATATTAAAATAAAAAATATATAATAAGACATTTTAGGAATACAAAATTTAAATAAAAATCAGTACGTAGTCTACCTAATGTTTAAACTTATTCACTAAATTAAATAATAAAATTTTTTTCAAAAAACTTCAATCTATTTATGACACAAAATTAGTTTCAACAAACATAGTCATTAAAAAAAAAAAAATAGTTTATCAAATAAAAAGTATATAAAACAACAATTATAATATTTTTAGTGTGTAGGAGCTTTTTCTTTTAATATCATAATTATTATGAGATATTTTTCATTACATTTTACTTAAGTTTGATATAATTAGCTTTAGTGTATGATAGATAAAATTTTATTTAGAAAATTATAAAGGTTAATACATTTATTTATTTCTTGGTTTTATTCACTTAAAGTAGGAAATTCTTGTTTTGAGTTATTGATTTTGTTTTCATTCACCTGATTAATATTTTGGGTATCATTTACTACTACAAGTTCATCACCTAAACAATTTGGCTTCTCTTCTTTAACAGAGGATATACTTGTTTCATTATTATCAGTTTTAATGATTGTTTTGTCAGTATAATTGTTGGTACATTCTGAAACATCTATTGAATGTGCATTATTAAATGCCATCGTATCTTCTTCATAAAAGAAATCTTCGATTGTTTCACTATCATTCAATTGATTTATAATTTGATTTATATTTTGAGAAGTGTAAACATCAGTTTCATTTTCTCCGTCGTCATCATTATTATTACTTAAATCCTGTTCTTGGCTATTTTTTAGGTCATTGATTTCATTATTTCCTTCGTTTATATTATGTCCAGTTATATTGTCTTTAATTTTATTATCAGACACTTCTAATTGATCTGATGTTTTTGCATTTGCTTCTTGTTTTATTTGTCCATTGTGTTCCTCATTATTTTCTGTAGTTGTTTCAGGAATATTGTAGGCCAATGATGTTGTTGTTTCAGAAATATTGTTGGCCAATGATGTTGTTTCAGATATAACTGGTAACATTACTACACAGTTAATAGGAGTTGTAGTAGATGTAAAATCTGCAGTTCTATCTTGTTCACCATGCACATGTTCATTATGCATTGTTAATGCTATTTTATACATAAATTTAAAGGGACAATGTTTACAAGAAAATCGCCTGTATTTATGATATTGAAGTCTTTTTCCATGATATGTTCTCCAATGTTGAAAAAAAGTTAGACGTGTATAGTATTTTTTACATTTAGTACAATAATAATTGTGAGGTTTAGTTTTTAAAGTATTTTTTTGATTACAAAATTGCCAATGTCTTGCCAATCCTGAATTTGATTTAAATTTTCTAGGGCAATTATTACATTTAATCAAGTTATTTTTGATTGGGAACGTATTATGACTAACAGATTCCATTATTTCATTATTTAGAGAATTATTAGATAATGTATTCATTCCAACATCTATTTCATTATTTTCCTTAGTGTTGGCCATGTCAACATTAATAGATTCAATCGTACCATTATGTTGAGAAGTACTACTTTGATTAATATCTGTATCAGTTTCTTGATTATTGCTAGAGTAGTTCAATTCAAGATAGTTTTCAGTTTTTAAAGATGTATTACTCATTCTTTTATTTACCATTTTTTTTTGTGGAGATGGATTGTGAATCTTTATATGACTCGATAAGGCTGCTGCTGTAAGACATACTTTATTACAAATTGTACATTTATAAGGAGGACCTTTATATTTTTTGATGTAGGTAGATTTAGGTGTTATTTTTAAATTTTTTTCATCATTTTTGTGTTGACATGTGACCAAATGAGATTTAAAATTATGAATATGAATTTCCATATGACAATATGCACACATAATTGTCTTATTATTTTTTTTATTTGCTATTAAATCACCATCATGTAAGGTAAATTTATGAATACTCAAACTTTGAAGATCATCAAATTGTTCAGAACATTCATAACACTTGAACAGGCCAGGAGTACGACAGTTACCTTTTACTTGATGAGCTCTCAGACCATTTAAATCAGAAAATGGTACACAACATTGCCAACACATCAATTTATTCCCAACTTCAAAATGTTCACGATGATGAAATTTAAAAACATTAAAGTTTTGGAAGATAAGATTGCAAGAAGGTTTTAAACAAGTAAAAAGTACATGTGTTGATGAACGTGGAATCTTTTTCTGGTTTCTTTTTTTACGTTCTATTACATTCTTCAAAGGACTTTTTTTAACAGGTAATAATTTTGTTTCGTTTTCTATAGGTTCTTTAAGTTTCATACCGTACTCAGTTACATTCTTTGACTGATTTTCAAGACATTGCTTACTATGCTTAAAAATATCTGTTAGATCTGGAGATGAACTTTCACAATAAAGACATAAATAATTACCATAAGAATTCATTAATCGGCCATTATGAGATTTTAATTTGTGATAGGCAAATTCTTCCATACTGTTAAATATAACACTACATCCATAACATTTAAATAAATTTACAGTACGGCAGCGAATGTGACAATAACCATTGACATCACGGTCAGTTTTTTTTATTTCTTGATAACAACGACGACACATAATTGCTGTTGAAGACAAACCAATATGTTGTCGATAATGTGGTGTAAAATCTTTTTTTGATCTTGATAGAATGTTACAATTAGGCACCAAGCAAGTAAAGAAAGATTTATTATATTGAGAACAATCATGGTTCAAAATATTCTTCTTTTGACAAATAGAACAATAGTATAATTTTTCATTTTCAAATTCATTTTTTAAATTCTTTGTAACAGATTCTTCATTGTCTGATGAAAATACTTCAATTATTTCAATTGGGTTCTTTACTTCGAAACAAGATGTATCATCATCCGATTCACTATCAACAGATGCTGTTCTTGAATCATTTGTAATTAATGACAAACTAGAATTACCTAGTTTATTATTATTATTATTAATACTACTACTACTACTGCTACTACTACAACCAATCAAATTTATTCTATTCATATTTGATTTTTTTGATATTGATTGAGAATTTGCGAATGAAGACGAATCTCTTGTAGATTCTTTTTTCCTTGAATCGGGTGATGAATAAGATGCATTAGATGTTCCAGGGATAGTAACACCAAACTAAAAACAGAAACATAATAAACTTAATTAAGTTTTGAAAGCTTTAATTGTATATGGATATATTTCTTATATTAATATAGTATGGTTTATACTAATCAAAATAAATAAATAACTTAAGTTTTGATTAGAAATAATTCATAAATTGCTTATTAACAACTAATACTAACATTATTCTTAATATCTACGATATTAAATTTGAAAGTAAAATAAATAGTTGATTAAAAATTCCATTTAATAATATGAAATATGACAATGGCGTTATATATGTATCGAATTAAGGTAAATAATAATAGTAAATAGAATTGTTTGGGTTTTGGGAATGAATTACTTATCAGGCACAAAATCAAAATATTAAAGGCCTGTTTACAAACAAAACCTATACTAATATAGGTATTCAAAATTATCATATGCTCTTTGGTTTAACCCAATGGCTTTACCAGTCTAATTAGGAACACTATTGATCTGCAAGTTGCTGCACATTTTCTTATGAATATTGGTAGAACACATTAGTAATTATGTTTAAAGTACAAATTATTTTACAACCTATATACTTAGACACTGTCTAGTGTATTGTACAATTAATATGAATATTTTAACAACTGAATAATCATAATCACTTATTTAACTGACCTAACTGCAAAAGAAAAATAAAGTAATTTTTGTAATTGGTTATTTTGAGCATTTCTTTAGAGCATGATAGTGTATAGAACATAAGGATATTCAAGCACTTTGACAAAAAATAATATTTTAAGACATTTTTATAAAAAAAAAAAACTAAAAAAATGTTGAATGCTTAAATTGACCACCTTTTGAATATGTAGTTTAAACAGTTCTTGAGTTGGGAGGAAGGCAAAACGTTAGGTTGTTAACCTCAACTAAACTTTCAAATTAGGACACATGGCAAGGTACTTTATTTATTTTTGTTATGTACTTGTTTTATAAAAGAAAAGCAATTTATAAGATGTGTGTAAGTATTGATATATGATAGTATCTTTAATTTGTGATAAAAATCTAACATAGACTGACCGAACAAAAATAATAGGTATGATAGATAGATAAAGTCATTAGTCTTTGGGAAAAATTGTCATATATGGGCTATAAAGCCCTCGCCATAATTTTATAACTGGCCACGGGGAATTTTTTTTCAGCAACACACACATTTTTTAATAGGATAAGATAAAAACAAATTTTGATTGGTTTTAAACTATATTACTTCAATTATTCATCCTGTTTGATCATTTTGACCGTATATACTGTAGATGCTTTGAAACTACATATTTGAGAAGCCAACAACCAATATTTCTACCATATTTATGGAGTGTATACAATACATCAAAAAAGGTTATGCCTATACTAATAACATATCGGAATCATTCAACAATAAATTTTAACATATTGTCCAGATTAAACATCTAAGTATTTATATTTTTATTGAATCTATACAAATAATTAATTCAACAATATCTTTGACAAAAAATAATGAAAATATATTTTTAAATAATTGTATGAAATCTATAAGAGAAAAAGAAAATTTTTTTTATCGATTTGTAATATTTTTAATATTAACTTTTAAATTATTTGTTTATACTCCGGCCCACAAGTCTGATCGTAAACTGACCACATAAACTTGTCCTGTCGTTGCACATTGTCTATAGTCAGAGTAGTAAGAATGGAACTATGGTGTAAGAAAATTCTGCTCTCGACTATCAGTCGAATGCATGGAGTACAGTCATTCCCTTTTGAACTGGAGTATAGTCTAAGTTTTAATATTAAACACTGATTATTATTTAAATTATGTTGAATGAAATAACATTTTTATGTTCAACTTTTAAATTATTTTAGTGATAACAAATTACTATTGTTGAGTTATAAAATCAAATGTTTAATGTCAAAGGAAAAAAATTGCTTAGGGATTAATTGTCTATACATAAATTATGACGGAGGTTGATTACTGCATAAAATGTTTTATTGCAGGGACTTATTGCCCAAGATCTCGATAAATCATATTCCACAGTATCTTGAAAAGGTGGATTATCCCTCAACATATCTTTTTACTACTCTTTATACAATTAATTAGTCCTACAGTAAAAACTTTTTAACTTAGCTAATTATGTATCATTATGGATTCTTAAGGTAGAAGGACTGCATAAAGGTATGCTCTTCTAAAAATAAGAAGATTCAAATTAGGAGAAAAAAATATTCTTATTTATTATGGAATTAATTGAATGAAGTCTGGAGAGTAATAAAAAATGTTTGTTTAAACTGTTTAAGAGTATTTTGTTAATTCCGTTGAAAGGTTAGACTATCTACTGCAATGTCAGCGTAGCTAAGCCTTAAAAAGTTTTTTTTGTAATATTTAGGATAGATTTTAGTCACTTTAGACAGCAGATATTGTTATTTATATAGACATATTATAAATATTAAAATATATAATGAGGATACGGTTGAAATTTTGAAAGTACTAGATATAAGTATAAGTCATGATATATTTGTTAGTTTATAGTAATAAGATGGGTGTGAGATGCAAAGCCTTACAATGTTTTATTCGTAATTTTAATTAGGCACAGACACAAATTTTGTATGTGCCATCAGTGTACCTTTAACTATTTCTTAATTAAATTCCAAGTCATACTCAGGTTATAAATAACTTTAATTAAGTCTAAAAATGCATTGTAAATTACATTTTAAGTAATAATGGAATGTTACAAGTTTCTAGAATTAATATTTATTTAAACAATAATAAAAAATTCAAAAACTGTTTGAGAATAAAAATATGTCATAATAGGTATTACATGTTTGAATAATCGATGTTGTTAAATGCTCATACATATCCTATAGTTTTCGGCTTTTCATGCTTGACTTTTTTTTTTTTTAATTGAATAAACATGTCTTGTAAGGAATCTTTTATTAGATATTTAAGCATTTAGATGTTAAAAGTTATAAATTTAAATTTTATAACTATATAATAATTTATAAATTTATGTAATCTTGACAAATTTTATATAAAATTTAAAATTGAAATGTTTATAAAAAAATTGTGACCATTTTTTAGATATTTTTTAATGGTGATGCAAATTTATAAGGAACCTTGTATTATATTTTCAATATATTCGAGTTTTTTTATTATTAAAATATTTTGATTGATTTTATCATATATAAATCAAAAAAATATCAATACATAATGTATCACAAAATATTTTAAAATTGTATTATGTTTAGAAAATTCTAAAACAAATATTTGGTAAAAAATTCAAGTCTATCACAGCTATCAATTTTCAAACATCAATAAAAAAAAAATTTATTGATTTTGTCAACAATTCTCATGTTTTCCTAATGTATTTATATTTTTAAAATTATTTTTAAAGGTACTGGGGATTTTTACTTCTGATCCCTCATAATACCAAAAACCACCTGAAGTTGAAGCTTGGGTATAACTGCTAAAAAGGACGTGTCAGACACAAAAAACAGAAAAAAGAATTTAAAAAAAAAACACACATACACGTCATTAACTTATTATATTCCTACAAAAGTGTTTGAATCACATTTTAGTAAAAGTAATTGAGAACAAATACTTATATTAACAAATTATACAAAAAACAAATTTTCTTGAAAAATTTTTACATAGATACTTATTAATTATTAAAGATTATTAAATTTAAAAAAATTTATCTTAAAAATATGTGTTTGGTTCTTATGTGTTGCATCACTGTAGAGTAGTATTTAAATATAATATTTCAAAGTACAAATACTCAATTATTTTAAATAACAGATGAGAAAGTTGGGGTATATGTTAAAGTTTGGGATAGGTTAGTGGATAGTTGTTTGGTATTTTTTAACTGTTTTGCCATCCCATTATAGATCAAGTTTGGCACCACTCTATTTATTTAATTGTTTTTATATATAGTTAAAGAATTAATAGAATATTTGTTTTCTATAGATCTACATTAATACTATAATTGAGTTATTTGAAAATTGTGATCACGGAAAGTCAAAACCTAATTACTTCTTGAATTTACACAAAATCTTCAATGCTAATCTAAATTAAGAGTTCTAACCTACAATAAAAAAAAAAAAAAAAAATAATAATAATAATTTAGTTAATTAATTACTTTCATATATTATCAAGATAAGTATTATTAGTAATATATACTCGAATATATATTAAATATATAAAGTGTATAAAAAAATTAAGGTTTTTTTTAATTTTAATAAAACATTTTTATTAATAGTTAAATAAATGTAGTTAGATCATTGTTATTGTACCATGAAAATTAGGTAAATAATACTAAACATAAATAATAATTGCAATAATATACAAATTAATATGTAGAATAAAAGTATGATAATTGAAAAAAATACTATACTCAAATATTAATTTTTGAATAATTAAATTTATTACTTTTTCAGTTAAAAAATCAACTTTTAAAATACTTTAATTCCAGTAGAGGTTTTATATAGATTTATTGAAACAACTTTCAAATTAAAAATTGAATTAAGGAGTAATTGTTTAGCTTTGTTAGTTTTAATATTAGAGTGAATTTACCCAAGGCTGTAACTGGGGTCTGGACCCCTCCTCCACCAACAATTTTAAAAGTAGATAAATTTTAGTAGTGAATTTAGTTTATCAACTATGATTATATTAAAAAAAGTTGTACCCCCAAAATTTGTTTTTAGCTATGGCCTTGAATTTACCTATTACTAAACTCAAAGGTAAAAACATATTTTCTGTATGGTTTGTTAGTGTTTTATTTTTTTGGTATTTCAATTTTGAAGTTAGGTAGTTATAAGCATTTTAAAATTGAACTCTTTTACACTCATACCTTGCTTCAAAAATAAATAAATAAAAAACTCATTTAACAACTATAAAAAATATAGTTACCTTTATGTTTACTAAAATAAATTCATTTTAATATCAAAACCAACAAAACTAATCACTAAAAAATTTGCTATGTTGTGCATTTGTAAGACAAAAACAACATATACAGGTGAGATAAACTCTTAAATGAGTAAATTATAATAATAACATTTTAAATCAGTTTATTTTATATAGATAGGTATATACATACCAAAGATGTGAATTTCTATAATTAGATTTAGACAATGCTTACAAACATAGGCATATACTAAAACCAATTTAAAAAAAACATACCATATTATGTTGAAGCATTTTAAAAATAAAAATAAATTTTATCAAGTACATATATTTAAAATATAAAAAGTACATCAGACTTACTTTTTTTGTAGCGATGTAATTGACAACAATTTGAGATTCGGTCGCTTTTTTCTTCATTTCAATCCAGTTCATTAATGAATTATGACAGTTCTCGCATATAATTTTTGGTTTATTATCATCCTTCTCAACCTAAAAATAATAATAAAAATATCAATTTAATTATTTAATTTCAATATTTTGTTTTTCTTGGAAACATGTGTACTTTGATTCCCAATAGTTCTGTTATTTGTTGATTTATTTTTAAGTCTTCATTGGTGGTTTTGAAAATGTTTATAAAATTTATGTGTCTGTTCGACTCTGGTTCCAGCAGACAAAGCCTGCAGAGTTGGAAATTCTCACTATGCAAAAGCATCGTGTTGCTCATGGTGAATGGTTCTTCGAGGAATCACGCGAGGCTGCACTAACGAAAACCAAACGATCAAGACGACGATACCGGCAGCAGTAAATGTTGTCAGCTATGAGCGGTGGGCCAAAGACTGATGGAAATCGTTATTTATTTATTGATTTTCATCAAAATACTGTTTGGTCCAACGACGTGCACCGATTGGCTGAACCCGACAAACAACAAATTCGGAGGTTGAGGTTGCAGTATGGTTAGTAAAAATTATAAAATTATATTTCTATAATCGATAATATTACTTGGTGTGAGAGGCGAAATTTATGAGTTTGGGGCGAGTACGACACTACGAAACTACAACATAACATAATATACATATGCCATGTGTTATACATAAAATGACAACAATGTCGAAAAAGTAAGAAGCAAGAATTACGCCGCTACGGTGTCGCACGACATGATAACATTTATTATGACCAAAACAACAAATTATGCTATACAATATATTATTACTTAATTACATGGCCGTACTAGAAAAAAAAATATTGATGTTTAATATTTACTATTTAGGTAAGCAGTAAAAATGTTAGCAACTAACCTAACCGATCGGTGATCGCAGACTGTAAACATAATACTATACCAAGTAAACAGTAAACATACCAGTATTGGGGTATATGTATTAAAATGTTATAAAACCTGCACTGCAATGCTACAGCTGCTGTTTGTCAGGATACGTGGCCCGCGGGTTAGCATTGCTGTTGGTTGGTCCCGGGTGGATGTCTTTGTTTCACTTTTACAGTGGAGCCACAGAACAAATTATGTTAAAATGTTGAAAAACGTGATTTCTCCATAGCGAGGTTTTTATCTGATTTCAAAAACCATGTACATCTAGGATGTTTCAAATTTCTAGTCGGTGATAGGCGGGGCTTATCCTCCATGACACAAGTGACTGGCGTCTGTCATTGTCGTTTGTCAATTGTCTGTTATTTTGAATTTCAAACTTCTTTGTTCACTCTACTTTTCAGGGTTCAGGTCAATGTTTAATGTTTATGAACAAAAATTTTTATCTCTTATTTTATAAATTTATAATAAATTAGCAACTTACGTAAGTACATTGATATACATAATCAGTATAGACAAATAAATATTTTTCTTTTTTTTATCAAATTATATATAATACAATTGCAATATGTACAAAAGAATAAAATAAGTTATTACAATAAATAAATGTGATCAGGAATATTTGATTAATCGGATCAGAAGAAGGAAAGTAACCCAGAAGCGGTATCCCTAATGAGAATATTTTTAAGAAAAAAGTTGTTTCTTGTATCCCCTCCCCCCTCTCATGACTTTTGAACTGGTAAACCACATTTATATACCTACTTATTATTTAATATTTAAAGATACTATAGTATATTTTATGGAAGTAATACAAAAAAAAACTTTAATCCCATTTGCTAGCTTTATATGACTAAAATAATATTCTAATATTACCTTTTGATAATCACTATTGTACAAAATTTATTGAAAAACTTATATTGTGCCATTGTGGTACAAAAATAAACCATTGAGGACTGATTGTTCGAATATTATTTTATGGTGGACTGACGACACAAATCAGCAACGTGTCGACTCAAAAAATAAATGAATATTGTCTAACTTATGCTGAGTGTATCTTATGTCGTTATATGCGGTTTTATCAATAATTACAATGATCGATAATACAGAATTTAAAAAAGACGTATTTCTGTAGTTTAATCTAGCAATTTTTTTTTAACAATCTGTTATGTAATTTTATATCTTATTATACACTTAAATATTCACCTAAAATACCAGTTCAGGCATTTATTTTTAGAGCCATTGTGCATGATGTCTTTGTCCCAAGAGATGGGGATTAGAGTCGGATTAATAACGACTACGGTTTTGAGAATTCGCTATTTAATCTTATACAATATATTTAGAATTACAATAAAACAGATAAAATAGTTTTTAAATGTTCAATTTTGTAAACATTTTGATTTCAAATATAAAAACCTATAAAATAAAATATGTTAAAGCATTTATGATATTTTTGGAAATCTAAAAAAATTATAAGAATAATTCATCACGTGGAATATTATATTTTCAAGGTTTTTTGAATTTGACAGAGAAAACATTTTTAATCGTCGTTTATGTAAAAAAAAAATTCAAAGTTCAAATAAATATTTAAACTTTACTTTTTTGCTAATTTCAGCAAAAACATGAAAATATGTAAAATATTTTGTTTTTTAAAACTCGTAACATTAATATATATTATACTAGCAATTTTTTAAAAATAATTATATTATAAAGTAACTTGTTTAGTGCCTGTCTAACACATTACTTTTTATCAATTATATTAACGTAATTATATTGAATTGATTGATTTTTAATGAAAGAGTAGTTTAAATATAATACGGGAATTTTTTTTCAGTTTAACGACTAATAAATAATGAGTATTTTGAGTATATATAATAGTGTAGGTAACTAATACCTTCCTTTAAAAAGTAATAAAAGCCCATCACTGAACACAAGCACATTAAAGGAATTTCATTACACATATTTTTAATGTTTTAGACCAATAAGCGGTAGTAAATAACACATTTTATAATGTCCGATTTTAATTTTTAATATTTGTATGCATTCTTTTCAAAAATATCCAGGCTTTTTAAAATTAAGTCGCTTTTCAATTTTTATTTTTTTAAAAACTTTTATATGAAGATATTATTTTTAAAATTCAGTGAAATAATTGTATTACATTTGTATTTATTTTGGACACAACAGATTTTAATCAAAGATTCTTAAATAGCATTGCTTAAAAACTTATAAATTCTATTATTTTTTCAAAATTACAATTGAACTTTAAGAAGTATCTTTAATTTACTACTGCTTTTAGTAGCTTTTATAGTTAAGTTAACAAAAATATGTTTTATTTTCTACAACGTATTGATTATGCATGCGTGTGTGAGAGTTAAACTTAAAAGCGATAACAAATTAGTAATTACACACACGAATGTTAATTTATTACTCGCACATTGGCACAGCCCAAATGTACATGTTATATGTATTGCCTAAACATAACTCCTTAAAACGCTACTCAATAGGTTTTATGTACTATAGGTCAATTACTCAGTATAAATACTAACGAGTTAATCACTAAATTCATTCACAATATTCTACTTACAAAGCCACTCACATCAATTTTGAGTTTGGGCATAGTCTTAACAACATTAATTGGATATTATTATTTTGGAACAGTGTTTAGGTTTCGGGAACGTTAACAATCGATACGTACATCGTGTGGCCGTAAGTCTGGACTCAGGAGTTCTCCGCGTGATCGAAGACCAGATTTTCCAAACGCCTGCAAGTATGGATGCCTGCTATTGACGCATGGCATATAATATTAAGCACATATTTACATTTATTTAAATATCGAATTCATCAGTGTCGGACTGGCACATCAAGGGCCACTAGAGACTTAAAAATACCAATGAAGGATTATGCAAAACTTTTCATTATAAAAAAATTGAAAAGTTAATTTTTTTTACCGATGAAGCAAGAGACCTGTTGCTGTTCCTTTCGTCGTATTTTATGTTTTTGATTTTACAGTGGGAAGATTTCTCGAGCGTGTCTTAAATCTAGGCTTAGAAATTTAGTGAAATGATAAATTAAATATTTAAAAAAAATTCGAAAAATTAATTTAAAATAATATAGTAGGTAACGGAATAACGTGTTTTTGAATCCTATGGTTATTTGAATTTGAGAGTGAAAGAGGGTTATGCAAACTTTAGAACCTTTTCATCTATTTTGATAGTAGCCACCGCCTACCTTTAATAATAGTCATCTGTAAATTATATACCAGTTATTAACGTATGTATAAAAAAAAACGTTTCTATATAAACATGCACATAAACCAGACTTGCAAGTAAATTTATTGCCCATTTTTGGTATGCTAACATTTGAAAAAATTATTTTACCACTTCTAATAGTGTGAACAATTAAACTTAAAGTGATTTGAATCTATTTTCTGTTCAAATTAAAACTAATTGTGTTATAAATTTATCAATTTTTGTTTAGGTTACTTATCAAGTTATTTCCTAACATTGGTTTTCAATAAATTTATGTTTAGGAAAAATAATACTATTGCTTAAAAATGGTTTTTGTTGACAATAAAAATTATAAAATAAACTTATAAAGTATAAAAAAATTTGAAAATAAATTTGATTTGAATGGAATATGAATATAGACATTTCAGTTTTTATTATAAATTTACCCGCTCACAGAAATAAGTAATAACAAATAATTTACATTATTATATTTTATTATTTTACTGCAGACTGGAATAGTCAACTAAAAAATACTAATTATATTTAATTTATGTATAAATAGGAAAATATAGGTACACTAGCAGCATCAAACATAAAAGAGAGCCAGTATAGTTTCATGACGATATCTGATAAATGCATTGGGTCCCCTAACATTAGCGGCGGCCATAGCCAGGCCGACATTGGATGTTATAATTTATAAATAAATACCTATATGTATAATATGTCAAGTAAAAAAAACAAATAGTATAAAAACCATGCACGTACAACAGTACAATGGCAGTATATTTTAAACATATTAATAATTCACTCATTTTTTAAATACAAAAATGGTATTAGTTTTAATGGTAATATTATAAAAACCAATATATTATACTAATTCATTAAATAAATTATTTTTGATAAAAAAAAAATATACATATATATTATAAAACGTTAAATTATAAACAATAACAATATTTTATTATAATACTAAAAGTTATAACATAACAATAGTTTCTATTAATCCATTCATACAAATAAATATAAAATAAATACTATTTAAATTATTAACATATTAATGATTATTGTTTTAATAACTTTTACTACAAAATATTCAATATTATATTATTGTAATCGGTAGATAATTACTTAATATTATAATATTATAGTCAATGGATAATAACTGTTCTTGCAGGCGATTATTGTTATCTACTTGGTTTTACAATTTTATTATTATTAAAATCATTTTTACGGCATAGGTGCCAATAACTACCTATATATAATTTTTTGTAGTAAATATTTAACAACAAATTATATTTATATTTCTGTAAGACTACTATTATAAAATATTTATCAGCCAGTTTTAGTGATATAGATTCATTTCAGCAATTATCGAATGACGAATAAAACGAAATACCTATACTCTGTCCAGCAAGAGAATGCGTCGCGGGCTGACGAAAATCGGTTCTTCTGCGCATTCTCACGCGGTATTCTGTTGTGGGCAACCTTTTTCGATAACGGGGTAACGCGGGTGGATGCGCAGAATCGGCACGTTCTCTCGCTGGACAGAGTATAGGAATAATACATAGTAAATAAACAGCTATTTGTAATCGTCATATTGTGTAGAAACTCATTTTTCAATTCTTCGTGTATCCAGTTTATTGTTTTTGAAAATCTATAGATTAGACGTAAGTAATGTATCAACCAAATACAAGCATAATATATAAACTATACTTTATTTTTGTTTTAAATAATTAAAGAATGTAAATACAATATAGTTATAATTATATATTTTAGAATAAGTTTGTTTACCTATATATATTATTTTATACCAATAATTAAAACTAAATAGTTTTCAATTGTTCATATTATGGTTAATATTAAGTCTACAAGCGTATAAATGATACAATTTTGTAGCTTAATGTAATAATCTAATAAGGCTTGTACTTATATATACTTATATTATATATTATGTTATACTAGGTACATCTAATAGAGTATAGATAAATAAATACAATTCGCATAGGAACGACAGTTAGAAAATAAAAGTGATTGGAGATAATTTCAAAACATAATTTAACAGATAAGTAATAGATGAATGTTTAATGATGATTTTATATTTTTATATTTTATATTTCTATATTCTGTATAACATTTTTGAAATAAAATAATGTTAGTAGTCGTATTAGATGCCAGCAGTTCTTTATACCTGTTATTGCGACTTCCTAACGCATCATTCATAATACTGCAACTACAGAATACCTACGGACTACTCCATGGTCGTTTAATATACAAGTCACAATTTTATTATATTAATTGTATTAAAATAAAAAAAAACCCAAGAAGTCACTTTGCTGTATAATAATTGTTGAGTAAACTTCGCCATTGACTAAATAAATGTAATGGGTGCGTTAAATTTGAATTCGACGATAAATTATTGCATACAAAAAACGATTTTGAGTGGCAATGGGATGTGTACATATAATTTTTGATATTTTTAGATTGTTTTAAGAATAACTTATAAGGAATCTTGTATTTAATGATCAAGCCTAGCTATTAAAATAAAAAATTTTCAAAATGTCGATGAATTTTTAATTACGGCAAAAAAAAAACTTATGATGAATGTTGCGTTTAAACTTCAAGATTTTTTTTACTTACAAAAAAAATATTATTATACATTAGTAAAATAAAACCAAACATTTTCAAAATTTCAAATATCTATAACCAGCACAAAAAGAGCCAAAATATCTTGAAAATTATATGTTTTGAAAATGTTAATATAAACTTTTGGTGTAAAATTTAAGTTTATATAATTATTTTTAAATCAGTTTTGTTAAAAACTGGTTTTGCTTTAAAATTCTGGTTTTCTATACCCCCCTCCCTATGATTTTGAAAAGTACTAGGAATTTTTAACTTTTGATCCATCAAAATACCAACTAGATCCAATTTTCTGTGAGAATCCAACATCGAAGTTGAAGATTAAAGCATTTTTATTAAAAGGTTAGACAAATTAAATATATTCATATTAATTTAAAATTAAAAAAAAACTTTTTAAATAAGTTATGAATATTTTGTTATTTGCTGGTGTTTTTAGCCAAAAATTTTTTTATTTATTTATTTAAACTTTATAATGTATAATTAGTTTCAACAATTAGGTAAAAAGATAAACATAAATAAAACGATACATAATAGAAGTTATATCTTACAAAAATAAGGAGGAAAAATATAAAATTAAATTAAAAAAAACTGTATGGTCGAAGAAAGATATTTTCGTATTAAGTATATGAACTTTTTTTGTTGAATTGAAAGGATATTTTTGGTATCAAAAGGAATGTTGGAAGAATTGAAAAGAGATAATAAATGGTCACGTTGGGATAATATATTGGGGTAGATGAAGATTAGATGAGTAATGTTGCTAACCATTGGATCATAGTGGAATATGCACAGAGGGGAATCGTTCAATGAAAATTTGAAGGAATAAGAAGGAAGTAGATGTAGCCAAAGCAGAGAGAGGAGAACGATACTATGCTTTTCCTGGAGAGATTGAGTTTGTTAAACGAGGGTAGAGATGAGATGGTTGGAAATATAGTTCTAAAACCAAAATAAAGATTTGAAATTATATATTTACATTTGTTTTAGATTTTGAACGAAGTGAGGATCATCTAAAGTTGAAATTTCGACAATACGTAAAAATCACGAAACTTTGGAGTTTTTTTTTGATTAGGAAATTCATAAAAAAATTTTATTTAAATCTATGATTTAAAAATTCAACACAAGATTCTCTATAAGTTTTTCTACTTTTTTAAAAACGAAAAAGTTTATTAGAAAGTCAAACTAATTTTTTATGAACATTTAAAATTAGACATTGGATATTCACCTG
>JACXSJ010003163.1:0-28481 GCA_014851325.1 Pentalonia nigronervosa
CGGAAAACAGAACATGCGTCTGGGCCCGATTTAAAATGGTAAATAATCTACGATTATTGTTCTATTTTACAATCGTAGTCTCGCCATAAAATATAATTAGCCATGATAAATTCTATTAGTCTATACTCTATAATATAATATATTCTATGGTCTGGTTTGAGAGAAGCTATAAATTTTAATCTATAATTGTCTAAGCTTTAGCAACCAACTTAATACCTCAAACCAAGATAATTATGTTTATTATATTATAATTATTTACTTAGTTGGCGCTCCACGCAATATGTTATTGATATAATATTCCATAGTCCTAAAAATAATTTTAAATTTATTTTATCAATTATTATAATATTTAATTTTATTTCATAATTGATGACGATTATATTTGTATTTTGTATTCCCAAACAATATAGTTATAATATAGTTATAGTTTAGTTTTGTTCGTTAGTTCTATGATTATATTTTTGCTCGTATAACCATAGTAACTACTAACTATTAAACAAATACCTTGTAATAATCTGTATTCCAGATTGTCAGCCTTGGCTTTATACGTTTATAATACTAGCATATTACTTTCATCATTGTGAAAATTTAAATTAACTATTATTTATTTAAATTTTATAGTATATGTAGTATAATAAAATATATCGATTGTGAAATATTACGATTTCGATTTTAAAAATCCGTTGATATATCATTGATTATTATTATTTATCAATTAGAATCCCACAAATCAGGTTATGCAACCTCGTGACCTATGATTATTAAAAAAAAAAATCATAAATTTATTTTAACTTGATTGCCATTGTCGAACGCCGAATGCCGATAATACTTTTTTTTCTCGTCTCCAAAATTTCGTGGATTTAAAAAAAATATTTTTAACTAATTTTTGTTTGCTCTTAGATCTTTCTAAATTTACTATTGATTTTTAGTTTTCTTGTCAACATTTTAATTAAGTATTATCCTACTATACTTTTTATTACACCTTAAACATCATGAGTGAAACACCAAAAATTCCCGACGAGCATCAAGCAAACACCGAAGTCAAAAAAACTAAAAAGTACTTAGACAAAAATGTGTATAGATATTGTAACTGTTTTTAATTTTATATTAATTTTGTAGAAAGCGGAATAGGAATCGCAAAAATGTCAAGGCAGAACAAAGCACTATGAACGGAACTGTTGAAGAAACTTCTCTGCCATCTTCTATTTCTATGCAAGTTAGTACCTCCTGTTTTTTTAATTTGAATTCAAATTGTAAGTATAAAATAAACACAATAATTAAATAACAGAATTAATGTAAGAGCTACACAATAACCTCAATAGCTGCCTATAATATTTACAATTGTTTATTTTAAAATAATTAATGTTTGATATTTTTGTAAATGAATTATCAAACTTTTTTTAATATTGGCATTGTGTCATATTCTCATTCATTTTCTACATAAAATTCCCCCAAAATTTTTATATGAGGAAAAATGTTATATTATTACTGTTTTAATTTGTTTTTAATGATCTAAATCAAATGTTCTTATGACTTCATTCTATTTGTTTTATTAAGTTATATCAGGGTTGGACTAGGCAACCGGGCTTGCCGTAGCAAGCCACTGATATTTTGGTTAAAAAAGGCCACTTAGTTTTTTTTGTTTTAATTTAATGCTTCTACTATTCTTATATAAATAAGAAATATCACAGTGTAATGTGATATCACTAATGGTATGTGACACAGGATTCAATAACTAGTACTGAAGTTTGAATGTATTTAATTTTAAATGATGATAATAATTATAAAATTAATGCAAAAAACTTTTTATCGATCAGATGGTACTGTACAAAATTGGCTCTCTTTTAATGAAATTAACAATGCTTTTTATTGCTCTGTTTGGCTTTTTCAAAATTTGATAATAAAAGTAAGTTTATCTGGATTATTTGATATTGATCCCAAACATTTATATAGTACATTTCATGAACACAAAAATAGTAAAAACCATTTTTACTCATCTGAGTCCTATTTGATGCAATTTAAAGAAAAAACTATTGATGCATTGTTATTCAAAGATCAGCTTACTAAAAGAATGCTTGAAGTAAAAGATCGAAGACTTGCTTTTGAAAGAATTGTTGATGTTCTTAAGTTAATAAGAAAACGGTGAATGAGCTTTTGGGATGAATATGAATTGGCTAAAAATTTATTTGATCCAAATGTAAATCACAAACATTTTTTGGATATTCTACTATTGGCCAAATATGATGTCACATTGAATAAACATATTCAATCAGTTTTATAAAAAGCTAATATGAATAAGACTCAAGGTTGAAGTCAACAAGTAACCTTTCAAAAACAACAATAAATTAAATTGTAAAATCAATATCTAAGTTAATAAAAAAAACAATAAATGCAGCAAGTATGATCCAGTACAAATTGATACAACACAAGACATTTCTGTGATAGATATTTGTTTTATCGTTATTAGATATATTTTGTAAAACAGTCTTCAAAGTTTGGAAATTCCTACTATATGCAAAAGAGCTAAAATTCACATTTGGTGTTATGCTCATTGTTAAAATGTAATGATTTTAGAAGCCACCTCTATTTCTACTGCTTCGATATCTTTGTTCGGATTACTAAAGTACTAAATAAAAATTAATTTATATTATCTTTTGTAAAAGTTAAGTTTAATTATTTTCTATGATGTAAGATATTAATTATTAAATTTGTTTGGATCAAAGTAAATAGGTTATTAATTTACTATTTATTATGTTATGTTTTAAATTTGTTTTATGTAAGGTATAACATTAAATTAGAAAGTATTCAAACGTACCTATGTATATATTGTTTTTTGAGTTAAGAAGATACATTTTCAGTTAAGAAAAATTTGGTTAGGTACTCGTAAAGTAGCTAACCTTTCAAGGTTACTTGAAATTATTTTACCCGGTCCGTGCTATAGAGCTAGTCTAATCCTGGTTTTATATAAATCAAAATATTATATTATTATTTATTAGCAATAGTCACCAGAAGCATTATTTCAGTTTTAATTCTTTCCCTAATTAGTTGCAAATAATTAATTTGTAAAAATATTATCATATAAAACATTTACATATGCTACTTTTTATAGGATATTCAAAAAGCGATGGAGGTCTTCTCACTTCAACAAAGAGCAGCTAAAACTCCTCAAGAGGCTTTGCATAAACAATATCGTTTTTGGTACACACAACCAGTACCTAAAATGAGTATGTAGTATTTTTATTTGAATAGTATTTTAAAAAATATTAAAAGCCATTGTACTGTCAACAATTAGTATTTTAACTACAGTATATTATGTACATCATTTTAATTTATTATCTGCTTAAAATGTAAATTAAATGATAGATAAGAAATCTGGTTAGGTTACCATTAATATAATAATATATAGATG
This sequence comes from Pentalonia nigronervosa, assembly GCA_014851325.1. Classification (NCBI taxonomy): domain Eukaryota; kingdom Metazoa; phylum Arthropoda; class Insecta; order Hemiptera; family Aphididae; genus Pentalonia; species Pentalonia nigronervosa. The sequence continues at coordinate 3,410 of JACXSJ010003163.1, forward strand.
GTGTATAAAATATGTAATATTATTGTATGATAATATTTTCATGTAACACTAAATTTCTTGGTCGTATTTATTAGATTGAATCGAAGTAAAGCAGGGGTATTATGTACAGTATAACTTATAATTAATAAATAATAACAATATCTATTTTTGATTTTTTTAGTCATTAAAATGTTTTAATTATCAATCATAGCTTTAAAACTAAAATCGACTGAATTAAAGTAATTTCTATTTTAATTACAAATACATTTTTTTAGGAATTTTTAATTTATTAAAATGTTGATAATCAAACAATTCATAACATCTCTATGTAGTATTTATTATTATGTCAATATATATATATATATCTTTGAACATTTAAAAACAAATTAATACAAATTAATTTAAACATTTTAATAAGTCAATAGAAGCCAAAACATGTAGCAATGATTATATTTGAAACAAAATTTTAGTCAATTTTGATTTTAAAGTCATAGTTTTAAAGTCCCAAAAATATTGGATTTGGTATCAAAAATATATGTTGATATTTATAAAAATTAAAGTATTAGTGTGCTTATGTGTTCTGGAGAAAATTATGTTGAATTCTTTTCAGAAAATAATTTAAAAAATCAGGCCTCTGAATCGAGAATCGAACCTAGATCTCTCACATATGCTTTTTTCCCTTCGTTAACAGATGTTTACAGTTAAAAATGAGAAATATAACTATAAATGTATAAATACATATTTAGATACCCCCTTATATCCTTAGTATAATTTCTAAAAAAAATTCCTGATTCTATCCAACATAATTTAGCAAAGAAGTTTAGTGTTACCTATAAAATTGATCATACTGTATTACTATAGATAAAATGCTATTTTATTTATATATATTATACTTCGATATTGAACTGCTTAATATCTAAGGTTTTATAACTAATTTTTAATTGTAAAAATTTGTTTTTGTATATATGACATTAGCACCAATCAAATATGGTATCTTTTTCAGTTCACTTTTTCATCTCTTACTATGGTTCATTGAACTCTAAACTTTTGTGGATAAAAATTTTTCTTTATCCCACATACCTTCAAACTACCATAATACAACATAATCATTAAATCCAATTTTTTAGCTGAATATTTTTAATTATATCTCATAGGTAATGACATTAAATATACCTTAATCTACTAAATTTATACAGCTGAAACAATAGTTAATGATGGTCCAATTGAAGAAGATAAGACAATAGATCAGATTAGAAATGAACCGTTTACATTGCCTGATGATTTTCAATGGGATACACTTAGTCTTGATGATCCTTTTGTTTTAAAAGAATTGTATACATTATTAAATGAAAACTATGTTGAAGATGAAGATAGCATGTTTCGATTTGATTATCAGCCTCATTTTCTAAAATGGTATTTTTAATATTAATTTATTAAGTTGTTCAATTTTTATATTATTGAATTAATAACAGGGCTCTTCAACCTCCTGGGTGGTTAAAAGAATGGCATGTTGGAGTGCGTGTCATTAAAAGTAAAAAATTAGTTGGTTTCATTAGTGCCATCCCAGCTTTGCTTAAAGTCTATAACAAGTAAACATAATTTATTATTTTATTTCGTAACCATTTAATAAAATATTAATTATTTTATATGTAGGTCTCAAAAAATGGTTGAAATTAATTTTCTTTGCGTTCATAAAAGATTACGTAGTAAAAGAGTAGCTCCAGTTTTGATTCGTGAAATAACTAGACGAGTAAACCAAAAGGGTATTTTTCAAGCTGTTTATACAGCTGGAATTGTCTTACCTAAACCAATAGGAACCTGCAGGTAATTAAAAAAGTTTGTAATATTATACAATGATTAACATCAATCACTGTGTTATGATGAATTAATTTAAAATACATTTAATAGTTTTTATTTTATTTTAAGAGGATGCCATATTCGCACCTGTTGTCTTCGTCTTATAAATGTAAAACATAGCAAAAACTGTTTTGCATGGGAAAGAACCGAGAAGGCTTCAGTCATAACTAAGAAACAAAATTTTCACCACATACAGTGTAATTCTTTAAGCATAACACTCATTATCTCAAAAATGATTTACTTTTTTCAAATTTTTTTCTTTTCAAAATTTTAGATATACACTGTTCTAGAATTATATAATTTTTAAATTTTTTCTCCATTATATTTATTAGGTAAACCACCATTAACTTTTGTTTTTCAAATAACCCATACTAAAAATGTCATAATTTAGTAAGGATTTTTTTATTATGAATTAACATCACGTTCAAATTTTCCTTTTTTATTTATCCGTTGATGAGATATAACTCTTCAAAGTTGGGTGGTTTTATGTTTGCGTGTAAATGTGTTATACCTAGATGGTAGATACCACAACTATTAGGATTTGTATGCTCTAGGGTAAAAGATATTACATTTTTCAGATCAATTCAGTAACTACTGTAAACATTAGTTATGCCCCTAAATGTATTTTATAATGTCTATTTAGCAGGGTTTGTGCAGATCACCCCACTGAAGTTGTTTGCGGTACTGGTCATAATAATACTTATCAATTACAAAGACCAGAAGCTTTAAGTAATAAATTCGATATCATTCGACCACAAGGTATTTAACTGATAATTGTTGTACTTACTCACTACAATAACGGTATCAAATTTATTACTTATAATTTCTGGTCTTTATAAGTAATATCATAACCATTGTTCAATGGCACTATTAGCGTGGGGAGAACTGCAACATATTGCTAAATAGAATATTTTGGAGTGTAATTTAAGCTTACCTACTATATTTACTGAATTGATCTGAAAACTGTATTATCTTTTATGCTGAAGCACAAAAATCTCAATTATTGCGACCTGCTTACTGACTAGGTATAATACATTTATATACAAATACCTCTTACAACCCCTCAACTTTGTGATAATTCATAATAAAAAAATCCTTACTAAATTATGACATTTTTAGTATGGGTTGCTTTTGAAAATCAAAAGTTGATGGTGGTTTACCTAATAAATATAATGGAGAAAAAATAAAAAAATTATATAATTCTAGAACAGTGTATATCTAAAATTTTGAAAAGAAAAAAATTTGAAAAAAGTAAATAATTTTTGAGATAATGAGTGTTTTACGTTTAATGAATTACCTTGTCTAAAGGAGAACTTCAGCTGTTTAATATCATTTTTATTTTTTCGATATCGAAACTATAAAAAAAGTAATTCAAGTTTAAAAATAATGGATTTTGAAACAATAAGAACTTTTTTTATAAATTTGATATCGAAAAAATTAAAAACGATATTGCACAGCCTAAGTTCTCCTTTTTATGTGGTAAAAATTTTGTTTATCTTAATTATGAATACAATCTGAGTTGTTTTATCCTGCGAAAAACAGTTTTACTATGTAGTACATTTATAAGATGGAGACAACACATGCAGGTGTGGCGTCCTTTTAATATAAAAAATAATTGTTTTACTTTATGATCAAGATAATGAAACCTTGGACTGTCATAAAATAAACTTTTAAATAACAACTACTAAAAAATAAAATATTAATAGATTTAAAAATAGATACATTTAAGTAGTGAAGCATTTTGTTCATGTTGATTGAAATGATATTGTTTAGATATTGGCATCGATCTTTAAATCCAAAGAAGTTAATAGATGTTAAGTTTTCACACTTAAGTCGCAATATGACTATGCAACGGACATTAAAGTTACATAAACTTCCTGATTCAACACGCACTCCTGGATTTCGCAAACTCACTGAAAAAGATTTGCCACAAGCTCGAAAATTACTTTTTAATGTAAAAATAAACTGACTAACCTAAAATTAAACCAAAGATATAATATTTATTAATTTTACTTTTCAGTATATGAAAACCTTTGATTTGTCTCCTACGTTTTCTGATGAAGAATTCAAACATTGGTTCCTACCTCAACAAGGCATTATTGATGCCTATGTTGTTGTAAATGATAACAAAATTACAGGTATTATTGTACTTGCTAAGAAAATGCTATACCAGTGTGTGTTTGTTTTATCTGTCTTACACATCCATAACACAGCAAACCTACATACTGAATTCTAACTACAGTTTATTTATAGTTGGTATTAGAGCAAATTTGTAAAGAAGAGTATAAACTGTGCTCAAGCAAAAGTTTTTTTTTCATTTATTTATTTTAAAATTAGTTATTAGTACTTAGTAAATTTTTTAAATTCGTGTAATAAGTTTTGCTCGACTACAGTTAATATTGTACTCTATAAATTTGATAATTTTAAATTTTCTCTGACATTAACTATGAATAAACTGCTGTAATAACTAATGAAAATCTGGTATTTAGATTTGCTAAATTATGAGGGAGGGGTCCAAACTGGTGCATTACTACTATCAATAAATAATCATATCGACAAGTTCTTCATTAAATTCATGCATGCATCAAAATTTTAGTTCACTTTATTACATATCATTGGAGATTGAAATATATTTTGTTTAGTTTTCGGTACAATAAATGTATGTTTAATTTTTTTATATATTAATATTATAATACTATTCCAGTTGTATGGTTACTTTTAAAATAAACAAATAAACTCGTCTGATTGTATTTCATGGCTCATGATATTATACAATTTTACTAATCTATCTCTAAATTTAAAACTGTTTTTGTTAATAATGGTTATAATTCATAATCATAATTATTTTTAAAACATATTTTAATTTGATTTTTCTATGTATAAGTTATTTCAATTTTGTTTATTATAATTTATTATATACAATGTTTGTTTTATCAATTGAAATTATAATTAATGATGGCATCAAAATATTAATATATATAAAAGATCAGCGATTTGGCAATAATGCTCAATTTGACTTAATATTAAATTTAATAATTTGTAGTTTTGGGTTAAAAATAGGTTAGAACCCCGTTTGATTTTCCATTAGGGTCTTGCCATCCTAAGGATATATTGCCTGTTGAATCCGAACAGTTTTACATTACTTTCTAAACAGTAAAATTGCTGCAATGTGGCAAGACCTTTATGTATAAACTTCTTTGATTATATAGTCTGTATACTGTAATATTTTTTATGTATATTTATCAGAACTAAAAATATTATTAAAATATATTTTTCTATATTAAATTATAAATTGTTACAGATTTAGTTAGTTTTTATACTCTTCCTTCGACTATTATGCATCATCCAACTTATCGTACATTAAAAGCAGCATACTCTTTTTATAATGTCTCTACTAAAACACCGTGGATTGAACTTATGCAAGATGCTCTTATTTCGGCTAGAGATGTAAGTTACATTATTAATATTATTATTATTATTATATTTATGCAATTTCTGCTATTTAGGCTAATTTTGATGTGTTCAACGCCTTAGACTTAATGGACAATAAAGAATTTTTAGAACCACTTAAATTTGGAGTTGGAGATGGAAACTTACAATACTATTTATACAATTGGAAATGCCCTGAAATTAATAGTAACAAGGTAATTGTTTGATGTTTAATTATTTAATTGCATATATTCAAATTAAATAATCTATGTTACAGATTGGATTGATCCTTCAATAATAAGAACTGTTACTAAATAAAAGTTGAATCATCTATGTACAATCTATGAATAATAATTAATTTCAACAACAAATGATTAATAATGCAAGTTATATTTATAAATATATATTTTTTTCTTTTTTTTAAGTCTTTTGCAATTGTAATAATTTTTTAATTGGTAAAATATGAATTTAAAATAGTGCAAACAAATTTAATACTTAAGTTTTAATGAATGTTAATTGTTGGTTAGGGAAAAAACAACAGACAGTATATTATTGTGTAGTTGTTAAAAATAGCAAATTTTTCTGTCACAATTTTTCATAATAATGTATAATAGGTTTTGGAATTTTTTTGTAAAGTAGTTTTTTATTGATATTACTTATTAAAATTGTATGATCATGAATAAACTATTTTATGAATTTATAGACCATTTGTAAAATAAAATTTAGTTTTTGATACTTTAATAAATTGTCTGATATTTGTTAAATGTGATATCTACTAAATGTTATATTATATACTTATTGATTTGAATTTTTTTCCCATATTTTGAAGTATGAAATTAGTATTTTATTTTTTCAATTACTAAAATAATTTAAACTCATAATTATCCTAACTTAATATCACTATATGAGTATGCTATAAATATTAAATACAAATATTAAAAAAAATATATGTATCATTCAGAATTTAATATATTTATGTGTGTGGAAAATATTTAATTACTATCTTATTTTGTTCTACTATAAAATACATTATTTAATAAATACCTATGAGTCATAAGCATAACATATAAATATAGAAATATGTATATAATATATATACATATTCATATATATATGACTATATGAATCAGTATCTTCATTCTTCATACTATGTTAGGAATATTTCAATAAATAATATATTTCTCTGATACCATACTTATGTAAAATTAAAATATAAGAATCTTTGTTTCAGAGCCAATGCTAATTGGCATAAGACCTTTTTATATACTCATAACCAGGGATGGGCTAGATATTTGAAAATAAGTATCTAGATACATAATTTTTTTACCCATTATAAATACAAAATTCAAGATATATTCAACATTTTTGAAAAGATTCTAGAAGCTTTGTTTTTTTTTATTTTAAGATACAAAATACTTTATTTAACATACATTTGTAAAATATTTTATATTAGTAAGTAAAATTATTTATAGCTTGTTATTACTTATCTATATTATTCTTTTTTAACTTAGTATAGTTTTTAGTTATATATTAAGAGGATTCTAGCGCAGTATTTGGTTTCTCTTTTAGATTTGCAATCAAAATAGACCAAACACTTTAAAAAAATATTATTTTCTGTAATTTTTGTAATAGGTGATTTACTATAAGATATATCAAACACAAAAAAAATTATTTTGCATGAATATGTTTTGTTTATGTAGCATGTGGGCCAGAGAGAGAAAATAAACGGTGTGCTGATATCCTTTTTATTTAATAATTAATATTATACTTATTTTAAACCGTGTTTACAATACTGCAACTGACAGAGATGAGTGACTAGAAAATATTTTGTCAAAAATACTGATAATAAAAACAACTACCTGTATCCATACACATTTATGTTGTGTTGCATAATACTATGGTATTATTTTTTTTTTTGTTACAAGAATACTGTAGACTTCAAAATTCAGGTCTTTTTTAACTAGTTTCACAATGAATTATTATTATATTTTGCTAAATTAAAAATAAAAATAAATCATACCTTAGAATCTAAGGCTTTAATTGTACAGTAATTTTAATTGTTTTATTCTATTAAACATCATAATTTTTAAGTTATGACAATATAACTGAAGAACTTTTATCTAAACAAAAACTCATTGAAAAAATTTAATGGGTGCAGCACATGTCGAACACAATTAAATATTTTTTTACTGAAAAATATGTTTTAGCACTTCAAATAATATATCTTATTGAAGGTTTTACAGTATAAATACTTATTATAAAAATTGTAAAGGAGAATTTAAGAATTTCTAGAATCATAAGAATCCCAATTTTTGATATTGTATTCCAATCGTCCTTTATTGCATGGTAAATGAACACGTTTTATTTTCTTTTTATCGATTGATTATTTAACTAATTATTAAAAATATCAAAAATTGGGCTTCTTACAATTCTATATAAAATTTTCCTCTGCAATTTGTATTATAGGTATTTTTACTTTAAACTGTTTCAATAGGTCGTATTACTTGAAGACGAAACCATGTTTTTGTGCCATATTTTGTTCACTATTGCACCCTCTTAATTTATCATATATAAAAAATACTAATATAAATCTTTTAGAAAATTTCTAGTGTATTTAAGTTTATTTGTTTTAGAATTACAATTTACAATAAAAAAAAAAATGTTCATAAACTGTTCCATTCATTTTTCATCAATTACTTTGAAAATCACTATGTAATTTGAACTTTTGATATGCTCAAAGAATCTATTTAGTTTAGCTTGCTAATAGAAAACACTCAAATTTAAAATTTAAAATTAGTCGAGGAGGTAATGATACAATATACAGCACTATCTATTGAACATTGTTTACGTTTGACTTCTTCGCTAACATCCTCTTTAACAAAAAAAATGTGGGTAAATTAATAGTTTTGTAGTTTGCAGTACACTCAATACAGTAGGTGTTGAGTGTGTTAATGTAGTGGATATGTTAAATTTGAACTCGATGATATAAAAACTCAAACTTTTTTTAAATTACCTTAATAGTTTAAGAGGAACCTTGTATTATATTTTTATGTTTTTTGAACAAATAAAAAATTTTTATTGATAATAATTATAAAAAAATTAAAATCAAAAATTCCTCATGCACATAAATAGCTAAAAAAGGGTAAAAATATTTTAAAAATTGTATGATTCTAATTTAAACATTTAGTAAAAATATTTTGTAATTATAGTTATTTTATTTTTAGTTGCCCTAAAAAAAACAAAAAAATTTTTTTTTTTTGTGAGAAGTAGAAAAGGAATAAAAGGAGAATCGTGTTAAATTTTCAAATCATAAGTTTAAACAAATAATTTTTATTAATTTTTTAAAAAAAAATTGCAAATTTTTGTTTTTTCTATTTATTTTATTGAAATTCAACTTTAGATGCTTATAAAAAGTATTGTATATTGATGTTCAATTTTTTTTTTAATTTTAAAAAAATATAAAACCTTATATTTATTTTTTAAGTTTTTTGACATACCAAAATCTGCTTTGTAAAAATTGACTTTTATGCAAAAATTCTTGTTTCCTTAATTTTTTTTTTTTTGTTTTTTCCGATGTCTTTGAAAACTATTGGGAAATTTTTACTTTTAACTCCTCAAAGTACCAACAAAAATCACTTTCTTACCAGAAAGATGCTAATGAAGGTTGAAGCATTTTTATTGTCCCAAAAGATGATGACAGATGCAAAAAAAAAACAACATTGTAAAATTAATACATTTATTGCTCCGCTCAGAATCTAAAATGTATCTTCATTTGTATCTAATAAATGAACACACAAAAAAAAATATATATACATGATCCAAAAACAAAAAGTATCTAAAGTATAATATTCTTGGTATAACTAAATAAACAAAATAAAATTTTACTTTTGTATTATATATTTCAACCTTTATTTTTAGAAAGTTTAAATAATATAATTTTCCAACTAAAACAAATAAAAATAAATCTTGAACACATAATAAATATGTAAAATAGAATTATGAATAACAAAATAAAATGTTAAAATAGTTTATACAATGTAATATTTACAACAAAAGTTTAGGTTTTAACTTTTTATTATATTTATTACCATTGATTAAATATACATACAAATGTATATCAATGATATTACCTTTATTATTAATTATGAATGTTTAAAATTGGCTATAAGGTCACAGATTTAAAATTAAATTAATTGAACATTAATTCACAATAACATACAATATTAACCATCAATCAATTGTCAATAGAACTTCCATCTAATTAATTTTATAATTAAATAAAATTTCATTAAATTGAATTGAATTAAGTATCTCAAAATTAAAATAAATATAGATCAAGATACACAAATTGTATTTAAACTCTAAGAATTCAATAATAAATATATTTTATCATAAATAAATACAGTATTAGCAAAGAATGTAAAATTATGATTGTATGACTATGTATTGGTTTTAGATGTTAAATAAAATATAATCTATTTATAATTTTGGTTATAAACAAAATTAATAAACAATAAGAATAATGAACAAAATACAATAAGTTAAGCTAAACATTAAAACTAAAAAAAATATTAATTTAATAAGTATTGGGCACCAACAATTGAAGAGATTCGTATTAATTGTTGTGTAACAATTGTGTTCGGAATAAGTTCCATAAATTAGTAATACCTTGTAAATAGTTTAAATCAAATGTACCATTAGCTGGAGTTACATGTGCGAAATCTATCAGTGATACTCTTAACAAAGGAAAAGTGTTTTTGTCATTTGTTAATGTTTCTGCATCATATGCTAAGAGAACTGAACTAGAATAATAATGGTAATGTTTTTGAGTTAGGAAGTATCGTCTTATGTGATCCAATTTAGCTGTAAAGGTCTGAATTAGTTTTTCTAGACCTAGATATCCACTGTTAAAGTTTAAAAATGTTTCGAACACTGAAATATTAAATTTTATTTAGTAGAATTAAAAACTATTATTAGTTAAATTAGTTATAAATATGATACCAGAAATAACTTTTCCTGGATCTAAACTTTTGCCAAATTCTTTATCATATTTCAGTGGCTGTACCAAATTGGAATTTGATAAATCGTAAACTTGAAATCCTGGTATACAAAAACTCCATTGTTCTTTACATTCTGTATATTTAGCCTAAAAACAATTTTAAATATAAACGATAAAGTGTGGTTACATACATAAAAATGACTTTCATGGAAATAAAGTTCAATTGTGTTATATATGGTGTATTGCTGTATTATTGTTAAATATGTATATAAGTAATTTTAAATTTAAATAAACTTATGTATTACTAAAGAAACAGGTTTCAGTATATAAACTGTGATTCAATTAATCATTTAATAGTTCACTTAAGTCTTGAGAGAATCTTATTTTCTATTTGAATCAATTTTTATACAAAGTAAGTCGAGGTGTTTTCCTGTATGGGCTACTAGTTTAAACATCACTGTCCATACTAAACATGTTATAAATGTGGGTGTTTGTGTATATATATATATATGTTTACCACTAATAATTTTTATTATTTGAATGTCATATAATTATTTAATATTTTATTTTGATATAAGGTAAATACACAGATACTAATTTAATTTGTTTTTAATTGTTTATTTGTGAAAGGTGATAAGTCACAATTTTTCAGAAAATGACTTTTTATGCTAAGACAGATTGTATAAATATTAAAATATGATTTATTTATGATTTATAATTTCAGACATTATTGCAACTGAGAATTCCAGAATTATTGATATTTAAACAATAAATCAATGCTTTATATATATTATTTATTAAATTAAATTTACAACATTAATGAATATCAATAATTATTAATAGCAAAATAAAAATAGTAAGCATACTAGAAAATGTATTTATCTAATATTGTTTTTGATATAGTAAAATAAATCTAATAGTTTTTTCTTTAATGCCTAAATTAAATATAAAATTATTAATAATAGCATTTAATTAACTGTTTATACAATATAATCTTTAGTAGAAAGCTTTAAATTATCAAACAATCATAACAATCTATTTTAGTTATTGCAATACACAGAAGTCAGTTAATATGGCTATTGAGTAATAACCATTTAAAAAATATTATACTTTATTGTTTTTAACATAAGTCATGAGGTGATATGATTAATATTTCCAGTCTTTCCATAATAATACTAAATTAGATTTCTACAGTATTTATAAAACTATGGAGAAATGATTTATTATATTTATTCATTTTTATGGGTTTATTATATGCATAATTTAATATGTAAAAACAGTACATTAGAATCAAAAAAATATAATTCTGCAATATTAAAATTATAAATGTCACCTGCCTATAGTACTAACTCAAGATGTAACTGATACATGTTTATATTTATTGTTTTTTAGTAATGAATGTTAAATAAATTATCATTTTAAAATTATTTAAAAACTATTTTCACTTAAAGTACTAATTCCTTAATTTAAATAAAACATAAGTCAATTTAATTACATTTTCATCACGTTTTTTTTTTTCTGAACATCCTGGTTCCCATGTTTGTGAACCAATTTTTACATCCATCACACACGGTTTTTTCATGCCTGTGGTTATGTCATCCAAAACAATAAATGTCATGTCTATGGAATAAATAAATTAAATTTAGTTATATATACATGCATACATATGTACATACATGGAAAATAATAAATATTTTTTTAACATTTATGGCAAAAACCAATAATATAATTATAAAACATAAAAGTTCATATGAATCTACTAACCTTTAGAATTTATTTGAACAGCAACAGTACCATAATATAATGGAACTAATGCCCTGAGATTTACTAGGCTTTCATTTTTTAATAATTCTTCATAAAAGCGTACTTCGTTTTTTCCTTTGGTACCACCTTCTACTGATTTCAATATGTAACCTTCTTTATGTTTCAATAAACCTGTATAGAAAAGTAAATATACAGCTTATTGCATGTTAGTTTTAGAAACAACAATAAACATTATACAAACCTAACATTGGTTTTTCTTTAGTAAATTTATGACCTCCAACTTGGTTGTCGTACGGAAGTAAATCGTCCGAATCCAACCACTTAGCCATGACTATTACTATGAAATAACAATTGAAAATAAACTATTTATGTCCACTAACAATTTTAAAATTTGGTAAAATCATAAAAAAAAGATATGAAATACCACAAACCTTGTGAGAAGTTGGTGATGGCCTTGTGTTTTCAGTTAACATGAATTGATGGTAGGATTTCAGTTACACTAAATGATTACCATATAAATAGTAATTGATTGTTATTATTATATCGTTACACTATTTTCATTTTTCTAAAGGCATTTACTGTAGAAACCAATTGAATTTTGTAAATTTAAAAATTTTGATTTTTTTTACCCAAAAAACGATTATCAATCGCTTATGTGCTGAATACGTAGATAAATATTAATTTTGATTGCAAAATGTTTTCAAACAGAAGGCGTGCTTAAAAATGACCACACATAGATAAAGCGTCCAATTAAATTGTTGCTTCAGAGCTTAAAACATGATTCGCAAGACCAAACAAGAAAATACAGACATCTCTACATATGTTTGGCCAGTGATAACTAATAAAACTAATCACTAATCTGCTATCGCAATCATCATTCGATAAGATATTATGTATAATCGTTGGATCTCAGAGTAACTGTTGGATCAAAAACAGAGTCGCCACGCCATCTGTGAATATATTTTTGAACAACATTGGGCTATTATCCAAAAGTTAAAGATACACCACAGAACAATAAACAGTCGTCTATAATTGGTCTATCTACAACCGCGGTTGCTTAACTCTTTCGGTCACTGCGGGTACTCCAGGGTACATCAAATAAAAACACATACAGAACAGCAATTATTGTTTTTTAATTGATAAATTCTATATTAATAGATTTAAATTTATACGAAGATTGATTTTCATAAGAAAAATTTTCTATTTGAGCTATTTAATTAACATAATTAAAATCTTTTTGATAAAAAAAAATTTGGTAAACGTACAATTCATAACTATGCAGGTATGCACATGTTTGAATTTAATTTATTATTATTTACTACTAGATGGCATAGCTATCAATAAATTCGGTACTTTTAAAATATATCTGTTCAGAAAGAAAAAATAAATAATAATACAATTAGGTAATACTCATTTGAAGTGTATTTACCTATAAATTATAATTGTTTTTATCTATAAAAATAAATTATAAATTCCTTAATTTGGACAGAAAATCTATAAGATTATTTTATTATTTGAATTATTATAGTTACTAACTAATTGAACTATTAGTTAGTGCTACTGATTTAGTGGTAGGTATATTATTTTAAATAATTTATAATAAAATAATCGAATAATAATAATAATTATAATAATAATAATAGTATAATACTAATGGCTAAATTAGTAGTACCAAGTGCCAACCATATACATATAACCCATATTTACTAACTTACCAACTACTTTTTTAGTGAATTATCTGCAACATGTATCTAGGCAAAAATATAAAAGAACAAATATTTAATTATAAAATATAAAATAAATACCAATAACATAAAATATTTCAAACTGATACAATATTAATAACTAAATAATAATAATACTTATATAAAATCAATATATTAATAATAATTTTGAAACTGCATCTCTTGCATTGAGAAAAAAAATGTTAATTAAAACTGTTAATTTATAAATTTAAATTTACATTACTATTTAAAAATACAATATAATCTAAATTTTTGGGGTGAAGTCTGTTCCGACGGTCGTTCGTTATTTGTCCCATTTTTGAAAACACGCGTTCTGACGGAACAGAGGTCGCGGGAACACATAAATATTTTAAACGGAGCGAATAAAGTTCAGGAAATGTATTTTTGTGTTGTTTCCAAAAGTCTAAAGGGTTTTTTGTTCGATTTAAGTAGGGCATTTCTAAATATTGCCGTATTAAGAGAGAAGCCGAGATTCCCGTTGATAAGGTTGTTCTAATTTGGGAAACTTTACTATCAAAGTGTTCCCATAATAAATTAGGTTCTCTGTTGATAGGCATATTAGATGTTTCGTTCTCTTGAGTATTTATCATTATAGAATTAATTTCATCTGTTATCCATTTCTCCGTATTATTTGGATTGTCCACTAATCCAAATCATGTCTTTTTAAATCTTGGATCTAAAAATGTAGCTTTTGCTACTATTTTATTGGATTCTAATATCCCTAAACGCCTAGCTAAAACATCGATTGCTGTTTTTTTAAGTAAAGTACCGGCTGCTGTTGTAGTAGTTTTATTTCTCAATGTATGCTGAAGTCCTCGTATCAAAGAAATAACTATGGATAGTGTTGGATAATGTTCTCTAGATAACTCAACTGTTATTATTTCAAAAGGTTTTAATAACGGAAGACAGTCAGATATTAATTCCCATTCTAACGCGATTAAGAAATTTGGAGCATGAGGAAAAAATGTTATTGCGGCAGATAACGGTGCTTTAATTTGAATAAGTCTTTCCAACATTATCAAACTAGAATTCCATCTAGTACTAACGTCTTGTTTGACTTTTAATTCGGGAACATTCATTTGGTTTTGTATTTCTTTTAATTTTGTAGACGCGGAAACACTATGTTTAAAATGCCCAACCAACGCTCGGCATTTTTTTAGCACGTTAAGTAACTCTTCATTTGAAGTAATTGCATCATTAACAATTAAATTTAAAGTATGCGCAACACATGGATGGTGATATTTATGAAGGTGTTCATTTATCGCATTTTTCATATTCGCCCCGTTATCTGAAACTATTGTTACTATTTTGTCTAAAATACCCCACTCAATTAAAATATCTGAAATTGAAGTAGCAATGTTTGCACCAGTATGTATTTTAATAATTTCTCTTGTTGCTAATACAGGCGAATATAAACGATCATTAAATATAAAGTGACACGTAACTGTTAAATAAGCCCTATTGCTATCCGATGTCCACATATCACAGTCGTAATTGAAACATTGTTGATACTTCTTAACATAGATTTAAGAATGGTAGCTATACTCTCACTTGTATTATAATATATTATAATACCTATACAAACTAAATACTATTGTTATATTAACAGACAACAAGATAACATTTTAAATTTAGGAACAAATTATAATAATTGTGTTAAAAATTAAGAATAATATGAAAAATTAGTTATAGTATTGTAATTAAAGTTTTTTATTTATTTTTAAAAGAATATTTTTGGTTATTTGATACTGCTTTAAGTAAGTCTTCATCTAGTTTTATTTTTTCAATAAAATCTGAACAGTTTTCTTCAAAGTTCAGACTTATTTGAAGTTCTGACTTGATAAGTTCTACTTTGCACCGGTTCCTTTTTTTTGACCACTTTTGATTCATAATAGAAAAAACTCTTTCAACATAAGCATTTGATGGTGGAATACTTAACACATATGAAACTAAAAGAAATATATTTTTGAAATTTTCTTTTGTACCACTTGAAAATATTTTTGTCCACTTAAAGTACACACTTTGCTCTATACTAATAACATTATTTAAAATTGGTTTTATTATGCAATATTCATTAAAAAGGCCATCTAAAGAAATATTTTCTAATTGTAATGTCTTAACAACTTTTACTAAATCGTTGTAGAAAATTTCATTGTTTAATTGTAAGCATTCAATCACTTTAAAAATGTTGTCATCTGAGAAGTTAAACCACTTAGATAAATATGTATCAATATTTATATAAAATTGCCCAAAGATTTTCTTGTACTTTTCATATTTGTTTGCTTTTAAATGTTGATTGCATGAAATAAAATGTGCTCCAAAAAATTGTTGCTTTAATCTTTCTGTGAGATTAGTTTTTAAATAATCCATAATTTCATATAATTCTATAGCAGATGTGTCCATATTCTGTAACCGTTTACTAGTTTGCTGAAAAATTTGAACCACATTTGCACAAAAAGTTAAATATATATAGGTTTTAGTATAAAGATAATTGTTTTGCTCTGTACCAGTATCTGTATTTATTGATAGTAATTTTTGAAGAACTTTGGGACATTCATCTCCTATTGATATAAAATATGATATTAAGGCTGGATAAAATTTTAAAATTTTGTCAATTGCTGGACTAAGAGATAACCACCTAGTTGGTACATGTTTTACCAGTTCTTCCCAATCAACTTGAGCAAAATCAAAAAAACTTTTTAAATTTTCTCTTCTTGAAGCAGATGAAGAGAAATAACTATATATTTTTAATACTACTGTCTCTATATTAAAGTCTAATTTTTGTAAACCATGTTTAAATGCATTGTTAACAATGTGAGCCAAACAACCAGATTTAATTAATTTATTGTTTTCATTATGTAAAAGTGTATATGCAGATTTATGTTTTCCAAAATTAGCATTAGTTTCAAAGAGCAATCCAATGAATTATATGATAAATTATGTTTTACATTATGATAAATTTCAACTAATTCAGCCAAAGCAATTTTTTGAGATTCTACAGTATTAGGCTTGATGAAAAATTTATTAAGAACTTGAGATGAAGTGACAGACTTACTGTTGATTTTGTGTAGATTGCTTTTTTCATGTTGTTTAACATCAGATAAGCCACCACGAGAAACAGAAAAGTCTTTATTACATACTGTGCAACGAGAAAAAGATCCTTGATGACTTTTAGCAAGCCAGCTATAATCTGCCTTCCAAACTTCCCTAAATGTACATGACCTTTTTTCAGGTTTGGGCATTTTTAATTATTCAATTTACGAGTAATAACGTTTTATTATTATCAAGATATCGAAAACACGATAAAAAACGAGTACGGCACTACGGTCCACGACGCGACGGTGGTGAACAAACAGATTGAAAAGCGAAAACTGATCTGTACAGTGTACATATAATATTATGACATGTGTATTGTGTGTGCTTGACGACGGCGAGAGTTATTACTTATTAGTTATTACTAATTATAAGCTATTAGTTTATTACTGGAAAAAAAAACAGATAACAAATTATCTAGCCGCCGCCTATCGCTAAACGCACATCTATAATTTGTTTATATAATAATATTATATTTAATACTAAAATCTAATAATAATAATAGAAATGAATAAACATCACAGTATGTATTATAGTATTTAATCTGTTACAAGGTTACAAATAACACAACTGAATATAATTTGCTGCGTATAAGAGACAAATAGTTTGTAAGTAAATTAAATCAATTAATTTGGTGAAAATGTACCAATAGATTTTAAATATCACGATGTTTGTGTATAATTTTAAAAAATACTCAAATACGGGACATATTGCGTCCCGACACTTATTAAGCCGGGACGCGGGACAAATCAAACAAAAACCGGACTGTCCCGTGAAATACGGGACGGGTGGCAACCCTGGCGCACAACGTTTCACTCTTACAAATCAAGGGGAAATTCGTACATTTATTTCACTTCATATACTCATGGGATGTTTGAAATTTCCTAAAGTTAGAATGTATTGGAACTCATTTTTAGCTCTAAATGTATTTACTCAGAACATGTCAGTTAATCGGTTTTTTACTTTACGTAATAATTTTCATGTTGTAGACAACTTAGAAATAGAAGAAAGTACTGATAAATTTAAAAAAGTCAGACCCATGTTTAATTGTGTCAGAAAACGTTGCCAACAACTCAAAGTCGAACAAAATATTTCTATTGATGAACAAATTGTCCTTTCACCGAGAAACTATCTGTGAAACAATATTGTAAAGGTAAACCCAATCCTTGGGGCATAAAAATCTATGTTCTTTGTGGTGCTAGTGGTATTATTTATGATTTTCTTTTGTACCAAGGAGCTGGTACTGAATTCGATCCAGAAATACAAAAAATATTTGGACTAGGTGGCAGTGTTGTTTTATATCTTACCGAAAAATTGAACAAAAATGCACATTTTCTCTACTTCGATAATTTTTTTGCTGGGTATAATTTGTTTGATGTCTTGCTGCGAAAACAAATTTATACAGCTTCAACAATTCGAGTAAATCGATTTGGCAAGCCACCATTTATGAGTAACAAATGGTTATCTTCAAAGGGTAGAGGAACATCTGATGTAATTAGAAATAAAGAAAATACAATTGCACTCATAAAATGGTATGATTAATAAACCTGTATATATATGTCCAATTTTTGTCGGATCTGGTGATGTTGATAAAGTTAAAAGATGGGACAAAAAATCTAAAGAATATGTTGAAATTGACCGCCGTGAGACTATTAAGCTATATAATAGTAGTATAGGTGGCGTAGATAAAATTGATCAACTCATATCCTATTATCGAATTTTTTTGAAGTCAAGAAAGTGGACTCTTCGAATGCATTTCCATGCGATTGATATGGCTTGCTATAATGCATGGTTAGAGTACTTGAAAGACTGTGATTATTTTACGATCCCCAAAAAAGACAGATTGGACTTGCTACATTTCAAATTGAGATTAGCTGATAATTTAATAAATGTAGGTCGTAGTGAAAAAAAAAGTCGTGGACGTCCATCTACCAGTCCTATGCCATCTCCACCACAGCCAAAAAAATCAAGATCTGCAGAACACTTGCCTTTTCCAGAAACACTGTTTGATCAAATAGGTCATTTTCCAATGTACGACAATAACAAGTTAAGATGCAAGAAAGAAAAATGCGATGGAAAAACGCACGTATATTGCAGAAAATGTAAAATACACCTATGTTTTGTTGTTAATACAAAAAATTGTTTTACCGAATTTCACGATAAGAAATAAATTTAAAATGTCTAAAACAATATTATAATTAAAAACAATATTATATTTGTATTTAAATATTATTATTAAATTAAAAATTTAATTTTTTTTGTAAAATAATGTAATAAGTTTTAAAATTAAACAGAATTGATAAATCATGCATATGGGTCACAATGTATCCTGGAAGACCCAATTTCATATTTCACTCCATAATTATCATATCACTACTAAAATTGAAAATTAAACTTCTGATACCCTCTAATTAAAAATTATAACCAAAATTTTTTTTTTAAATCGATCGATCATAATTCAGCACTGAAAGGGTTAAATCTATAATGTAATCACTGACGTAATAAAGTGATTTGTAATTTGACAACATTTAGTTTGGAGCATTGTCCGTCAGTAGCGCTAAAAAGGCCTATTATTTATGTAATTTCGTATAGCCATATACACTATATAGTATACGCTTTAAAGTTTAAAGATTTAGATTTGTACTTTTGGATTTACAACGCGATTTTTTCGTGTATTCAAAACAGAACTATAAACTCTTATCAACATTATTTAATTAATTATATTAATTACAACAATTGACAATTTAATGTGCCATTATGGAATTATCCGTGAGTACCTATAAAACTGAATTCGGATTCCCATATGAACTATTGAACTAATTTGAGTTATTTATTAAGTGATATAGAAATAAATAATTGTTCAAAAGTTAAAAGTCGTATTATTTGTATAATCGTACAGGATAATGGTGCCATGGTGGTGGGTATATCACAGAAAAAAGTCGCATGAGGCCAAATCCGGACTGTAGGGTGGATGTGGAATGACTTGAAATCCTAGTGATTCAATTGCTGTCATTGTATCACGACTGCAGTGGGGTCTCGCGTTGTCGTGATGAAGCAATAGTTGGGTTAAATTTGATCTGACACGGTTAATCTTTTTTTTTAGATTTTTTAGTGTCTCTAATGTCTATGTATCGTATAGAATTTATAGTTGATCTTTTCTCCAAGTATTCAGTGTGGATCACACCTTTTGAATCCCAAATCACATTCAACATGACTCCCAGCTGACGCCTGAACTTTGAACTTCTTTGGGCACAGTGAAGTCTTATTACGAAACTTCATTGACTGTCTTTTGTTTTCAGGGTCATAATGATGTACCCAAGATTTATCTCCAGTAACAATAATATTCAAAAAATTTTCTTTTTCATAGTCATAACGAAAAAGAAGTTGGCGGCAATTGTCTACGCGGTTTTGTTTCATTTCTTCTGTCAGCATTCTGGGCACCCACCTTGCGCATATTTTTCGATATTCAAGTTCATAAAGAATGGGTTGAACTCGTTCTTTAGATATCCCTAACGCTACTGCTATTTCTGATTGTTCAATCCTTCGATTTCCCTAGACCAAATCATTGACATTTTATTTATGAGTCTCATCAGTAACCGTCACTGGCCGTCCACTTCGATCTTGATCGGCAATAATCGCCTTTCTGACTTCAAAACCTTTAACCCGTAATGCCTAACGACAAACAGAACTTACATCAAGAGTTTGGTTTTCATAAACCGCAAGCAAACGCCTATAATTATCGACTGGTTTCACATTTTTTGCAACAAAAAATTCAATAACAGCACGCTGTTTGAACCGCATATCTGATGGTGGGTGGGGGACGTCATTGTAGATTGCGTGAATAATAAAATAATAACATTACACTATCACGCCTTCGCACACACTAAACCGATGACATAAACTATTAAATGCACAACAAATGAAAATTTTATCGTAAATCTAAAAATAACTATGAGATAAGAGGCATTACTTATCAGTCTGCCCTTGTAAGATTCTTCATAAGTTGTGACTGTAGATATTTAATAATATTAAAGATATATAAGCACGAATGCACATTTTTTTATTTGTAAGCATTTAAAGTTAGGACTATTAAAATAAATACTTTATTTTCATTTAAAATACTAATTTTTTCAATCACAACCACGTACAATTTTGAATTGTAAGTCCAGTAAAAATTGTCTTTACCAAAAGATAAACCACATATTTGTTTATCTATGTTCCAAGTTTCATAAATATTGACTCAACTAATTATTTTTTATGCAGTTTAAAATTGGAATATGAAGTAAAAAATTACGGATTCCTTCATAATTCTATAATTAAAGCTATTGCACTTCAATAAAAAAAAATTACCAATGATTTTCATTGCTCCAAACTCTTTATAGTTTCCACTATAGCATATTTTATCATTAATTAAAATAACTACAGCCCAGTAGCGGACTAGCCCCGCATGGCACAGTGGGATAAAAGTAATTTTAGCACGCCAAAAGTCCGAATTTAAATGGTTAATAACATAAGTTGGGTACCGGTCCAATGTGTGATCTACCAATAAATGGCTGGTCTAATGCTACTGATTGCTTCTTATAATCTTACTGCAAAAGTATTTTTTAAATCTGATAAAAAATCATCAAATATTTGAGTTTGTATAGGGTGGCATGACTGCCACCATTCTTTAAGTTGGCGATCTAATAGTGAAGATGCACCATTGACTTTTATATTGTACTTGGACTTGACTAACTTCCACAATGACTCTATTATTTGAGTATGAGCTCTAGTATTTGGATCTACAAAATTTTCAGAATGATTTACAGTTTGATGAATAAATCCATGGTCTTTCAGAGAACTATATGCTCGCCACTGATCGCTGTGAATCGTTGTACCAATTTCTACCTCTCTTTCTATTATTGGTAAGAGAGTTTGTTGATCCCTCTTTTCTACGATGAAAAATTGTCGTTCAGTTTTGTTGTCATTATTACAACACAAACCAAATACCCACGGCCCCTGTATTCTATTTCTATAATTTCGTTTGTTATTTTCCGCTGGAGTTTCATTTTTATCATTTGAAGTTTCGTCGCTATCTTCATGTGGTCGTAAGTCGTAATCACCACGTTGTAAGCGACCGCGATTATATTTTCGTTTCCCCTGAAAGAGGGATTCATCTATCTGTACAATGTAACCAGGACCTCCCATTTTTGGTCTTTTTGAAAACTGATCAACAACGACATCACGACACAGATTATACCAGTCAATTACAGTGGGTTTACTTCTACCTATCCATAAAACTCTATTATTTACTGGTATCATATGTACCCAATACCGGACGAGTTCTATTATTTCTATTAGAGCTAAATTACTATGACATTTACCATTGAGGTCTGTATAAGTAAAAAATGGATTTCCTGCGCGAATTGACTGATATGTTTGGCATCCTTTTTTCGTACACCTCATAGTAACAATTTTTTTAAAAGTACCGTAGGAATGTCTTTTTTTACTGGCCCTTGTTGTTTCACGTAATTGTCCACCACCACATTCGGTGCTGTTCAATATTCTTTTTTAAGCAAACCAAACGATTGTTACATAAAAGGTTTTTACTTTTTAAATATTCAACGCATTTCAATTCATCAACAATTATATTTCTATATAAATATCCCATTGTTGTAGTAGATTTCATTTTAAATCGGTACAAAACTAAATGAACTAAATTCAAAAATATTATACACACTCGTGAAAAATAATGGAAAAAATTCACTAACAAACAAAATGACACGAACAAATGCTAAATGGTAACTGAATGTTTAAATGATATTTTAGACGTAAAATCCATATCGTATCTATAGTAAGCACTATAGTGTAAAATATAGGTATCTGTTATCGGTAGATCACACGTTCTACCTACAACACTATCGTAGATAGCCATTTATCGGTAGATTACACATTGAACCGGTCCCTTACTAATAATTAAACTTTTACATCAATAATGTGATTATGAAAAATTAAAATTTGATTAATTATTTGATATTGAGTGAATACGTCATGTTGTATGTTTATTGATTTAATTGTGCATACAATTAAAATTTAAAAATATTGCTGTTCAGGCCCGGCGCGAGGGTAAGGCGACTCAGGCGGTCGCCTAGGGCGCCATTTTCAGGGGGGCGCCGAAATTGCTATTTACAATTTTGCACACTTTTGTCAATAATTTTTTTTATTAAATATGAAATACCTAAAACTTTGTACTGAAATATAGATTATTATTATTATGGTTATTCTGTTTAGCGTACTATTCGTACTAACGTAAAATGTTTATCTTATACTTTATATTGTTCTATAAATATAAAAATTCCTGAATATTTGTTATTGTTTAATCGGGATCGCGTCGAGCCGTCGTGACTACGTCGCGTCGCCTTCGTCCGTCACTTATCAGCTTATTCTGTGTATTTAAAAATACACGCTACTTTTATTAGAGTATTACATATATTTTTATATTACTGATTGACAATCGTACTATATGTGTCTGTGACCATACTTTTATTGTCATTTTGTTTTTGCTCTTTGAAATGAGTACGCCATCGCCACAACAGTCAAGTTGACGATTAAATTTTACTATAAAAAATAGTAAAATGTAATTAAATGTTATTAGGTAAGTTGTAGCTTGTAAGGAACTTTAACAGACAATAGAAAATAAATAATATATATTTTAATTTATTATTTATTAACACGTTTGCTGCTGCATCTGTCGGAATACTATATTTATTTTATGTTTAATATACCTACATGATATCTGATAAGAATTAATTAATAATATTATACAAAATTATTACAATTAATTTAGGAAACGCTTTAATTAGAATGGCACCAAAAAAGAAATTATCGGGAGCAGAAAACCTAAAAAAAAAGATTAAGAGGGAATTAGAATTTAAAAAAGGTGCTAATGCTTTATCTAAGTTCTTACAAAAAAATAAAGAATCAATTAACGATAATAGCTATTCTTCAGAAGAATTGTTACCTTCTACAAGTTCAGAACAAAATATCACGTCATCTTTATTAACTACTACAAGTTATGAACAACATACAATTAAGCATTTAGAAAATATGGATATTTCTATTGAATTTCAAAGTATTGAATTGGTTAGTAACACTGAATCATCTGAACCAAGTATTAACTCTGATCCTGCTACTTGGCCCTCATTTTTAACATCAAAACAAATTGACTATATAGTAGTAACCAGTCCCGAAATATTTACAGAATTTTTGAGTATTCAACTAGATCATGAAAAAGGACATTTTTCTGAGATTCATTTTTATCGACATCTTTCTAATGGAGAAAAATCAGTTAGGCGTTGGTTAATTTACTCAAAATCAACGGGGAAAATATTTTGTTTCTATTGTAAATTACATGATAGAACTCCGAAGTCAAATTTGGCAATTTGTGGGTTTTCTGATGGGCATAACGTGTCTCCTGCACTTACTGTACACGAAAAAGCGCCTAATCATTTTAAGGCTTATGGTACATGGATAGAAATAGAAAAACAGTTAAAACTAAATAAAACAATAGATACAAAGCACCGGCAAATTACGAACATGGAAACTGATTATTGGGTAAAAGTTTTGGACCGTTTGTTATCAGTAACTTTATATTTATCTAAGAATAATCTAGAGTTTCGAGGAAGTTCAGATAAATTTTATACTCAAAGTAATGGAAATTTTTTAAGTTTAGTTGAGCTTTTGGGTAAATATGACGATGTAACTAAAGAATTATTACTTAAAACACTGTCTCGTGAAAAAACCGTACATCATTCTATTCAAAATGAATTAATTAATCTCATGGCCAATAAAGTTTTAGAAATAATAATAGATTACGTGCAACAAAATATTATTCTGTAATTCTTGACTGTACACCAGATGTGAGTCATCAAGAACAACTATCCTTTACACTAAGATTTGTTAATATAAAAAAAAAAAAAATTGAAGTTAAAGAACATTTCATTGGATTTAAAACGGTAGAAAGCTCTACAGGTTTGAGTTTAACAGACCTTCTTCTAAAATTCTTGCAGAAAAGAATATTTCTTTTCAAGATTGTCGTGAACAGGGATATGATAATGGTGCTAACATGAAAGGGCAAAAAAAAGGAGTTCAAGCCAGAGTTTTATCAATGAATCCTCGTGCCACCTTTGTTCCATGCAATTGCCATTATTTAAATTTAGTTGTATCA
>JACXSJ010003164.1:0-15936 GCA_014851325.1 Pentalonia nigronervosa
GATGACGGGGCGATCCCGAACGCGCATGCTTCCATCCTGTGGTCAACACTAAATCTATCTTAAGTAACTATTTTTTTGTTAATTATACTGATAAAACTCTTGATGCGATAAGAAATCTGAAAACATAATATTTGTCTGTCATGACATTAAATTCATAGTACCACTTTTTTCTCAAATTTTGTAGGTATTATAAATGTTTTATGATTCTGCGATTTCAAAATTATAAAATACATTTTTAAGTGTTAAGATGAGAACAAATTTAGGTATAAAGTCTCAAGTTAACTTTATGACAAAGTTACATAATATTATGTTTTCATATTACTTATTACGAAAATGGTTTTGCTGGTACGATGAATAAAATATATAACTTAAGTATTTTTTGTCAAAAAAAAAGTGATAAGCATCGAATTTTCATTCCAATTATTCACATTTTTACCTTTATTATTTACATAATATTAAACTATTATCATTTATGAATTTAATATTTCTGATTTTATTCAAACCTAATATTAAAAAAATGGCGTAATTATTAATCATTGATGATATTTCCCAATAAATATTAATTATTATTCATTAGTTATATAGTTTATTTTAGATTAAATCGAATAAAATAAATGAAAATGCCCACACCAATTTAAGATTTTTTTTTCATTTTTCGTATTTTCTTTTTTATTTTTAATTTTTAAATTTTTATAAAAATATAATTTATAAATTATGATTATAATATTTTGTAAGAAATATTAAATTGTATGCTTACAAAATATATGATTTAAAAGTATTATTTATAGACCAACTGGAAATTATATGAACATTTAGGTATAAATTGTTAAACTTTATAGCTATAATGTATATAATAATATACTATAATTAATTCTATTAAAATAATAATTTAACATTATCGAAAAGTCTATGGTCTTTTCAAAAAGGTAGAATCATAGTACCAAGAGTATTTAGTTTATTAAAAGAAAGCGTACATGTAGTTTACAAAAATATAACAAAACCAAATTAGTAAAAGAAGCCTCTTTTTCTCAAATTAAATTTTAACATTTTACAACGAAGTAATATTATTAAAATCAAACAATTAAAATTAATCAATATTGTTATTAATATTATGTCACAATTATAGTATAATTTTATTCGAATAATAATTTAAGAGTACCATAAGCGTATAATGATATCATATTATTAAATATATTTGCATCAACGAATAATTTGGTGAGGAATTGTAAATTCAATCCAAAGAAAAAAGTAGTTATAAAGATATTAGTTACTTGGAACAGTTATTTTTAGGTAAAAAATGATTGACATGTAAACTTACCGTGAATAAAAATAAAATATCCAGCTTTTCTCATATCTAATCTATTTGGTTCTATTTTGATTTTCATACTATAAAAAAGAATAACAATTTGTTATAGCAAAATGATTAAATTAAATAAACGTAAAACTGTAAGTATAAAACATTAAGTAAAATTAATTTTTTAAGTAGAAAACTAGGTATATGACGAAATCATTTACTGATATTTCTTTATTATTATTCTTTTTTAAAGTGATTTCTAACAATTCATTTTTTTAAGTTTTGGAATTTTGAAATTGAAATGGTTTATTTAAACTATTGATTTTAAATTTTAATATTGGGTTAGGTTTGTATTTTTTTTTTTATATTCTAAGCAGAGCAAGGAATGTATTGATTTTACAATGATATGCGTTTTTTTCTTTTTTTGTTCCTGTCATCACGTTTTAAGGCAGTAAAAGTTCTTCGATTTTTTGATTTTCTTCATCAGCATCTTTTCCAGTAGGAAACTGAATAAAGTTGATACTTTGGGGGGGAGGGGGTAAAAAAAGTAAATAAACAACAAACAAATTAAGGAAAAAGGAATTTTGACGCAAAGCCAATTTTTGATAAAATCGATTTTGTTATTTTAGTGTAACACAAGAAATAATAATAATATAGATATATGTAATTTTCACAAAATGTTTATATAAGAAATTTCTATACACAATAAAATTTTCAATAGATTTTGATTTTTTTGAGCTCTTTGTAAGCATAATAAATTTTCGGATTTTTTTTATTTTTTTTATTATCGTTGATAAAAATATTTTAATTGGTCAAAAAACTTGAAAATTTAATTCAAGGTTCTTCGTAACTTATTAGTGAAAATTAAAAAAAAAAGTTGAGCGTAAGGCTGTTATAGTTTTTTATATACGTCTAAAGTTAAAATTTCAACAAAATATGTAAAAATAACAAAAATTTGCATTTTTTTTAATTAAAAAATTCATAAAAAAATCTATCTAAATCTAAAATTTTAAATTTTAATACAAAATGTTCTATATGTTTTTCTACTTTTCGAAAAATAAAAAAAAATATACCGGAAAATCAAACTAATTTTTTATGATATTAAAAATTCGCCCGTAAACTACCGATTTTTTAGTGAATAATTTTCTTTTTTTGATGAAACTCAAAAAGGAATAACCCTAGATATTTGAAGTTTTCATTAAATGTTGTGATTATCATTTTCTATACATTGAAAATGTTAAAAAATATTTTGACAATTTTTGAGCTAATAGTAGACCTAAGAAATTTTCAATTTTTTAATTTTTTTTCTCTATAATTTATATTGATTAAAAAATGTTTCGTTGCATCAAAATACTTGAAAATTATCTAACATGGTTCGTCATAAGTTTTTATATTAGCAGATCAAAAATAATAATACATCGGCACAATTTTTATAGTAAATAAAATCATTTTTACTACCCCAAATGGTGTGTTGACAGGCCCAAAAAAAAATATAATAGTGAAATATACTCTTATATTCAGCTATATATTATATTACCTCGATCAGATTGAAACCAACTGACTCCAAATACTTCGACCAAACCGACTCTTGTGTAACAAGGGCGCACGGGCTGGTCGCTACTTTTTCTCGGTATTCGAAACGGACGTAAGCGGACATAAGCGTCAGTAGCAGTTGTTTGTAGTTTCGTTCAACGGCATCACAATCACAGCATACGTTTTTTTTAAATTAATAATTTCTAATAGTATTC
This sequence comes from Pentalonia nigronervosa, assembly GCA_014851325.1. Taxonomy (NCBI): domain Eukaryota; kingdom Metazoa; phylum Arthropoda; class Insecta; order Hemiptera; family Aphididae; genus Pentalonia; species Pentalonia nigronervosa. The sequence continues at coordinate 3,043 of JACXSJ010003164.1, forward strand.
TCAAAAGCTGTTATTTTAAAATCTCATATGAGTAATATTTTGTTAAAAATTCCATTTAATTTTTAATTACGGTTTTGTGATGTAATATGTGGTTTTAAAATTTCTATATTTTTTAGTTTTCTACCATGTAGAAATATCGTGAAAAAGTGGTACGACTGATGAGACATATCCACGACTATAAAAAATCAGGACTTGTTAGTAGTCATAAAAAAAAATACCTCTGAGATCTAAAGACTTTATAGTCATCCATTCGCTGTTTCCGTAGTATTTTGTTGAACTTAATTTTGCATTAAATAATTATAATATAAGTTTATTATAACACATTTTGTGCGTGTTTGTACTTGTTCAGTATCAAACTATGCACAATCCATCTGGATGATTTGTATATATATATATATTTTTTTTTTTTGGTGTTGAGCATCGGTAACTATGACCATTAGCATTTTGTTGAGGGGAGGAGGGGTTACGGTTGGTTGAGGGAAATGTATTCATATATTGCATATTATCATAGACGTCGTCATAAACATAGTGTAGGTACTGTAAAATTTAAAATATTTTAATGTAGTTACTCAATGATACTTTCAAACTAAACTTCATTCTATACATTTTTGGGTATACACATTAAATACAAAACCAATAACAGAGAGTAAAGTATTATTCAGTCGACTTATAGCAGTCCTTCCCCTTTTCCCAAGGGAAAATCGGCACTATCGTGTTATTTTAAAAGTCTCACACGAAACGGTCTAAAATTAAAATAATTGGTTTTCCGAGCAAAACTTGTAGCATGAATAAATCATTTACCGCAATGCCATCAAGTTAATTGGAAAAGCGTACTGCGCCTACCCGTATATAATATATAGATAAATTATGTTTAAATGTATACATATATATATAAAGAACACCGACGACTTGTTTAATTTACTTTTTTTGCGAAAAACTAATATAAGCAGCTATTATATTAAATGCGTACACCAATTATGTAACAACAGAAGGCCTCTTGAGAATATTATCGACGAAAAAATGCTTAACCATCAGAAATTCTCGGAGATATTGGTTTTTTGATATTTTGCGAATAAATAAATTATATAAACAACGATGTTTTAAGCTTATCAGAGCCGGATTGGGTAGTCTCGGCTCTTTCAGAAATATTTTTCTACTGGCCCGTAATTTGCTATAGTATCCCATATGGGCCAAATTTTAATATTAACAAACTATAATGGCCTTATCATATTTGTTGACGAAATAGAAAATAAGGTATTACCTTGTTTAAATAGATTACTCGAATTCTACTAGCCCATCATTTTAGCGACCCTTCGAGATTATTTCGAATGCTTGACTGGCCTATCTGGGCTTGAAGTTTACGTGTCAAGTAATGTTAACTCAAACAGCGCATCTAAAGAAAATAATATATATTAACAATATTATGAATAAATATAAATTATTATATGGGCTATATATACAAATGACATGTAATGGCATTTTTATATTTTACACCTATTTTTTTCAATACACAACTAAAAGTAATTCGTACAAAAATATTGGGCCAACAAATTCATGAATTTTTTTCATTATGCCGAATGTATATAAGACATCAAATAAAACATGAACTTAAGTACCTCTTCAATTTGTATTGTATTTTATTTTTATAGTTATGTCAGATTCGGTCATTTGGACTTATAAAAATATATCGTACTTTATTACTATTTCATATAGATTGCTATTATCTGATTTTTAAACTCATATTTAATATTGAACTTTTATATTTTATTTTTTGAATTATAGTTATATTTTTTTATTTAATATTTTATTGTAATAAGTAAAATCTATTTTTTATAAGGACACTGTTCGTGGTAGAGAGTTATATTTTAAATATGATAAAATTAAAATCTGAGAAACTCTAAGGAAAAAACTTACAATACACTATGACATAAACAAAATAATAACAAGAAAATTAGAATTAAGTGAATTATTTGTATCGTTTATTCAATCATATATAGTATGTTTATTTATTTTAAGAATATGACAGCTAATAGTTTTTATACAATTATTATAAATATTATAAATAATTTGTACAACATAAATAATAATTTAAATTTAAAATAAATGTGGTTGTTTTCAATAATAATTGTTTTCAATATACTTTAAAGTTTTTATTTTTTAGAGATAGACACAATGTGTGTGACACTTACCTGCATATTTTATATAGCTCATATTTCTAAAGTTTTATCTCATCATTCTAGTTATAATGATGAGCTAGCTTATCTGGTGTATGTGAAAAGTATATTTTATAAAAAACATTAAATGTTTGGATTATTTACGTACCTGGGTACTATAGGTGAATATAATAAAGCGTTAAACAGGCAAGTACCTATCAATTTTTTTAGTTTAGGATCCTGCCCATATTTGATAAATTTTCAGTTACATTTGTCTACGCCCTTTTTTAGTATTTAATATTAAAAGATTAAGAATGTGAATGTAAAAGAAACATGACTCATTTTTTTTCGCAATGACGTCATTTAGGGTCTTGTGACATTTAATGAGGTGGGATTTGGCTCATGATTGATTTTAGCCGATTTTCAGAGAAGATGATTTTTAGTGAAAAAACATTATTAAAACTTTAGACAGGAAATTCGTGTATATTAGGATATTATTGGCACAATTAAAATTAATATTTTCCAACAGATGAAATAGACGCATGGACGTATACGATGTGCATCTCTCAGTGTAAGTACGAAGTTCGACATGTATAGTGTGTGATATTATATTATGTAAGCATCATGTGCAACAACAATAATATAATATCATAAAATGTTATTTATTAAATTGCATTTTTTTTTAAACTACAATCAATTGTCATAGTAAAAATTTTAAAAAACAATTCAATCACATTTAAAAGCTTTTCCTTGAAAATTAAACTCTCATAGAATATATGATAAAACCAACAAAAAAATGTAAGATGGAAGATAAAAAGTTCGGAAAGTGAGTATTGCTCTGCTGTACAGTATGTGTCGAGTAGATCACTTTCATGGATGTGTTAAATTTGAATTCAAAGATATAAATCATTGTATGTGAAAAATGATTCTAAGCAGCGAAGACGATCTGTCAGCCTACGTATCTAAGAGTATTCGATGATATTATTACTATTAAAATAATTAATTTTACTATTAAGAATACAGAAGGTTGAATTTATTTTTGCAAAAAATATTGTATTTGTAAATTTAATTGAGTGTATAAAATATAATAATGTACTTTAAAAGTTTTAAGCACCCATGAAAAATATTTTTAAATTACAACGAAATAAATAACATTGTTATTCTTAATTTAAACATCTAATTTTGTCAAAATTTGAACTTAAAATGTCTATAAAAAATGATTTTTTTTAATATATTTTTTGATTTTTTGGTTACACTAAAAAATACTTACAAATAACTTTGTTTTAAATTTTCAATCCTTAGGTTAAAAAAACTGAACATTTTATAGATTTTTAACTATAAACTATTTGCAAATGTTTGATGATAAATGTCGATAAAAATTTAAATGCTTATAAAAAAATTATGCCTATTTTTTTTATTATTTTTGATCTACTATTTGAAATATATATGAGAAATATTATATTAGATTTTCAAAAAATTGACCCAACAACATTATTTTTATTGATATTTAAAGAAAAAATAAATTAAAAAAAACCAAAAATTAGCTCAAAAATTGTCATATATTTTAAAATTTTTTTAGTGTATTGAAAATGATAATCTTAACATTTGGTGAACATTTTGAATGTCTACTGTTCTTCATTTTTGAATTACATCAAAATAAGAAAATTGTTCCTGGAGAAAACTGGTAAATATCCAATATCTAATTCCAAATGCTCTTAAAAAAATTAGTTTAAGTTTCCGGTAAATTTTTTTTTTAGAAATGTAGAAAAACATATAGAACATCTTATGTTTAAAAATCTTAGATATAAAAATAATTATTTTGTATGAATTTCCTAGTAAATAAAACTGCAAATTTTTTTGGTTTTTATGTTTTTTGTCAAAATTTTAACTTTAGATGCTTATAAAAAATTATTAGATACTTACGCTCAATTTTTTTTATATTAATTTACAAAAAGTTATTAAGAATCTTGTATTAAATTTTTAAGTTTTTTGACCAATTGAAAAAAATTTTATCGACACTAATAAAAAATAATAAAAAAAACCCAAAAAATTGATTATGATTATAAATAGATCAAAAGAGTCAAAATATATTGAAAATTGTATGATGTATAAAAAGTAAGTATATTCAAGTAAGTAAACATTCGGTAAAAATATCATGTATTTACAGTCATTTTTTTTTTTTGAATTACACTAAAAAAACCAAGTCAATTTTGTCAAAAATTTGCTTTACGAAAAAATTCTCGTTTTTCCTTAATTTTATTTTATTTTTCCCACTGTATTTAAAAATTATTGGGAATTTTTTACTTTTGTCCCCCCCCCCACAGTACCAACTAGATTCACTTTCCTAGTAAAAAAGATATTGATGAAAATCGGAGCACTTTTACTGCACTAAAACGTGATGGCAGATAAAAAAAAAAACACGACATTGTAAAATCAATACATTCCTAGCTTCACTCATAATTTAAAATATAATTAGAGTTTATCTTGAAGTGTGTTATTTTTATTTCGGTTATATGAGCTAGTCAATATTGTTACAACCCCACCCACTCTTTCTCTCTAATAAACGTTGAAACGACGCCACTGCCTCTCATACTTATTGTTAAATTTCATTAATATCAACACGATTCAGTAACAATCGAAGTGACAATGAATGAAAATTAAAAATCATATATATATAATAATTGTGCTAATTTAGAAATCTAAATGGATAGAGGTGGGACTAAATAATTTGTTGATAAAATAAAAAATATAATTTTAGTACATTTAATTAATAATGTATGTCACGATGTACATAAATACATAATATTATTGTATAACATATTCAAGAGAGAGGGCAAATCCCCTAGACTTTTCCTGATTCTACCCCTGTTATCCATCACCACTAAAAATTATTTTTAAAAGACTTGTATAATACCGAAATATTAAATGACTAATGCTGCTATGTACCTGGCAATACATAACTTTTATGACTATTAATAAATCAGCAATGACCTTGAGGGTAAGGGGGGGGGGGGACTATGTACGTTTTAAACACAAACCACATTATAAATAATTACTGAACCGTAGACGCGTTGGGAAAAGACAAAGCTAGACCGATCATAAAAATATTTAGGAAATTAACATAAAAAGTTCTGAGAATTGAATCACAGTAATCGTAGACCTAAGACGAGCAAGTAATAAATTTAATAAATTAAAGAAACAAGCTCAGGATTACGTGAGAGTATGACCATCCGGTAACAAGCCTACAATACTGGGATTATGAAGATAATAAGAGCGGCCACGAACGACCAGTGATTCCGAGAAATTATCTAATTAAATTAGGACGTTTGATTTAAATAATATAATATCATTTTTATGATATTAATTTATATTAATAAAAATATGAAATACTGGGAATTATGATAATGTATGGACTAGTCGCATCCGGTGAGTTATCGCCACTCGACGACAAAGCGTGGGCAGATGGCATTTCCTGGAACTAGCACAATCATACACGATAGAACAAATGAGGTCAACGCTATCTTGCTAGGACGACGTAGGTACCGATAGGAGGAGTAGCCAATATATAAGGGAGCCCGAATCGGCAACAATTCAGACGTGATATTCCCGGGCTACAACGAGCACCTTCACGCCAGTTTATTTACTGAAATTTCAATAACAACTCATTACGATATTAAACAGTTTTACAATTTATTTAAATACCACAACTACAAAGCTCCTACGTCCATCTCGAAGGTCGTCCTCTGACTGGTCCACAACAATGCATATTAATTATACTCAATATTACTGAAAACTTGTATAATTTATAGAGGACATCTATTATGTTGATGTAGCTAATTAAGTAAAATATTACCTATTTTATATATTTATATGATTATTTATATATAATATGTCTATTTTGATTATTTATTTTATATATCATTAATAATCAATTATTGTTTGAGTATTTTAGGATTAAAATATAATAAATATTTATCTAATTTAATTTTTCAGTATAAAATGGAGAATTGATAGTATTAGGTTCTAATAATATTTAAATGTGACATCATAACTATTATATAAATTAGTAATTACCTACTTATTGCAATATTAATTTTCTTACCTATTTGTACAATCAAACAAGTAAAATTAAAATCGTATTTTAAGAGTATTAGGTTTTGTTCATAAATACTTCTTAAATGGATGTATTTGTATCTGTATTTAAATACATTTTTAAAAGTATTTTGTACAAGACTGATAATTCTACTTAAATTGAAATAAGTAATGAGTGATCACAAATATGATTAATGACCAATGAGTCATTAGTCACAGCCTATTTAATATTTGTATTTTAAGCAATGTACAACATCTGGATTTCAGTGAGTATAGACTATTATTATTCATACAGAACATTAAATTTAATGTTCTAATAAAATGTAATACTTACTTTTTATTAATTGTGTGATTTAATGATTATATCTTTTGTAGACACTGGTTAGTTCAACGTAATGACGAAACTTTAAAAGTATTGATATAACTCTTAAAATAAATTAATAAAGGTACCATTCAAAATAAAACATTTTAATATAAATTATTTAACTTTTATATAATGTATACATAATTGTACTATTGAAAGCCTAATTTTTTAATATCAATATGAGAGTTTTAAAGATTGTCATTCAAATTTTCATTTGCTAATTGCAGGGATTAAAATAATATTTTTTACTGACGCTATAACAATATTAAATTTACTATTATATTGAAAAACAATGTCATTTTTTATGTGAGATATTATTACTGATTATAGGTGTACAAAACTATTTTATAAAATATATTTGTTTCTACCTGTACCTACTTGAAAATTCTTTGATTTTTAGGTAAACTAAAAGGTCTACTCAAATTTCAGAATTGTTTAATCTCTCATGTTCCGTTGTAATCCATTAATTTGGTTTCATTTTACTAACATATTTATTAGTAAAAGATGGTAAGATTAGTAGATTATTTGTTTATGTCATTATGTTGTACGATTTACACAACAAGGTTTTAGTAAAAGTAGTAAAATCTAAGTGCTACTATTAAAACTTGAAATTAAGAATTTAAGCATAAGATTAACAAGTCAAGTATGATTTAAGGGTCCTCGCTACTGTTATAATATTTAGTATAAAAGACCTAAAATTTTGTCAAAATTAAAAATTGTCTACGTTGTCCGATTTTATTTCTGAAAAAAGATTTGAATTCAGCAAAAAATGTCTACACATCATATAGAACATATATGTCTTAATATTTTTAAAATTGTATGGTATATAGAAAATAATAATCTTAATATTTTGTGGAAAATATCAAGTGTCTACTACGGTTTTTTGTTTTAGACTTACTAAAAATAAGAAAATCGCTCCATGAGAAATTAATAGTTTACCGAGTAATATCCAATGTCTAATCTTAATCGCTCATAAAAAATTAATTTGAATTAAAATGTTTTTTTTCTAAATATTAGAAAAATCTATGGAAAATTTTGTGTTGAATTTTCAAATATTAGATTTAAACAAAACATTTTTTATGAATTTCTAAATAAAAAAATGCAAATTTTCGTGGTTTATACGTATTTTGTTGAAAATTTAACTTTAGGCGGTTATTAAAACCTATTGTAAACTTAGATTTAACTTTTTTTTTTGATTTTCTCTTACAATAACTTATGAAGAACCTTATATTGAATTTTCAAGTATTTTGACCAATCGAAAAAGTTTTTATCAACAATAATAAAATTAAAAAAAATCGAAAACTTCTTATTCCTATAAATAATTCAAGAAAAGTCAACATGTTTTATTGAAAATTGTATGGAGTTACAAAATTATTATTAAATTAATTTAAATAATAATTATTAACATTTAGTGAAAATGTCATGTATCTACAGATACATTTTTTTTTTGAGTTATAAAAAAAAACACCAAATCGATTTTGTCAAAACCCAAATTTGCATAAAAATTCTTGATTAATTTTTTTTTTTTGTTATTCCCGGCGCTTTTAAAAATTATTGGGAATTTTCGAAAATAACTTCTAAAAAGTACCAACTAGATTTACTTTCCAATTATAAAAGATACAGATGAAGAAAATCAAAGCATTATTTCAATTACTAATAACCGGTTTACAAAACTAAAATCAAAGCCATAAATTTCTAAAACCGATATTTAAAATCGAAATCGAAAAAATAGTATTATAAAATTAAAATACATTTTGATGTATTATTTACACTTTAATTAATTATAAAATCAAAATATAAAATAGAAAATGTTCCATACGATCTATAGACATTTTTCGGCTGAATACAAATATTTTTTTTTAGAACTTGAGATCAGAGGACATTAACTAACTTTAATTTTGTCAAAACAATTCGTAATAGTTGCGTAAAATTCGTATACAAAATTTTATATTGTTATCAAGTTATTGGCATGTATATGTGCGTACGAGAGTGGTATTCGTCGGTACCTTTTGTACTCAGTTTAAGGTCCATAGTCGTTACCCACATTGAATCCTTTCTCGCATACTAATAATCATTTACAAATCCCGGGCGGCAAGGGCGAGTTTAGAAATTATCTAATTGTTGACCTTCAAATAGAAGCCATAGTGAGGCCCTTTCTCATAATTTATAACACAATATAATATTTATAAATAAGTACGTCATATAAGTATATTACTGTATACTAAAGGTAAATAAGTTAAACTAATGATAAAAAGTATTTTAAAATCGTTACAATTATATTTAATGTATTATGTATTTGTTTATGTAATACAATATTTATAATAAATATAAACACCAATATAAATATAGATATATAAAATATACATATAAGAGTAACAGTATTTTTTTATATTAACATATAAATTTCATGATTTTGTCACATTTAATTTAAAAGCTATTTATTTTTGATCGATTATAACCTTATAAGAGGATGTCACACACTTGCTTTTCATGAGGTTTGGCTATTTTAATAAAGTAATGAGAAAAATGTAAATTCTAAATCGAATATTATTATTTGATATTTTAATACCAATTCGAAGCGACTTACAAGTGGTCCTGAGTACATTGTTGGTAGTTGCTAAATTCAAAATAACATATTTAATAAAATGGTTTCATTCAAAAAAAAAAAAACTACTTGGCTACACTCTTAGTTAAGAAACAAATTTATTCACGATATCGAGTTATATGCTGTAATGAACTGTTTATTTTTAATACCAATATTTAAAAAAAAACTATAATTTTGGTTTTAATAACATAAAAATAACAGTTTAAAATGATTAATTTTTCATATTAATGGTATAAAATAAATGAAAAGCTGCGACACAGCCAAATATTAGATAATGTATCATACATAAATTAGTTATCTTTTCTATGACTGTAGCTCGAATAGTTATTTTCGCACTAAACAGTTATTACAAATAATTTTTGAGAGAGTGGAGTCCTCTTAAAAAATATTTTCTTAAACTATGATCTTGTTTTTATAATTTATTAAAAAACTGAACTAAAATAAAGATAAAATGTAACATAATTATTTTAATAACATTTTTATCCTATAAAGTGTATGATATAAAGAAATAATATATATAGTTATAAAAATCACAAAAAATATCATTATTTTCATCATAATAAAACATTAAACACTGTATTTTAACATTTAAATATTTTGTAATACAAACATAAATTTAATTTTGGATTGACATAACTGATTGAATAAACTTTTTAAATAAATCAAAATAATTGATACATAACATAATACTGTTTTGCATTAATAACATTAATAACTTTTAACTTTTGAAAGTTTTCACTTTTTACACATATATTTTATATGATTTATAATTATTATGTATGACTACAACCAGACAATCATAAATCTTATTATTATTTTTTTTTATTGTTTACAACAGAAACATTTTTTATATTACAATTATGTAATATTACAAATAGGTAATCATATATCCAATTTATATTATTTAAAACAAAAAAAAAATATTTTTAAATACAGTAAAATTATACATCTATGTTTATTTGAAATTTTATATTAATTATGGTTTAATTTAACATCTGAACTTTAAACTTAGGAAACAATTTGGCAAGTTACATTGTTTCACATTATATAAAATATTAGAATTATAAATAATTGAAACATCAAGGTAGTGGAAATATATATATGTATTATGACGTTTTGATTTTATTTTAGGGACTCGATAAATATTACAAGGTTTTTGAACCCCTGCCGAATTTTTTTATCTATGGCTTCATTTTCCTTTTTTTTTTCTTTTCGTATTATTTGTTTGATCCCGATTTCCATTTTTTTTTTATTTGATTCTTTCTTTCCTTTTTCGTGGAATTGTTCCAATTTTTTTTTGTTCATTTCTTTCTTTCCTTTTTCATGAAGTTGTCTTTTGATCTTTATTTTTTGTGCTTGCTTTTGGTCGTCATTCATCTTTTGAAATTATAAATTTGGACACACTACAAGTGTGTACTGCTTTTGAAACACCAATAAACGCGTATATATTATTATATGTACACGGTTACACGAACATATTGTGTTCAGGGTTTAACTTCCCAAAACACACTAAACAATTATTGTACTTTTACAATAAAAAAAAAAAAAAAATAGTACGAAAAATTGTGTTCCCGGTGCTTAAATCGAAACACATACAAATCGTCGTACTTCACTTATGCGAAAACTCAACAAAAATCATGCCAAACTACTTGACGTAAAACAATTGTCTTAGCAGACCGTGCATTTTGATCCTACGTTGGCGCTACTTTGTCAACGTGTATCACTCGTATTGAGTTCAATTTGATTCGACTGACACTGTTAACTTATGGCAAAATGGCGTACGTTTATCGTTTAACATCCATTTATTTTGAGAATTCGTATCGACTTACATAGTATGTATAGTAGTATGCCCTATCACAATTCTTCAGCCTTTAAAAAAAAAAAGTCATTATAATGTATAGACTCACAGAGCATTATTGATATACTCTAGCACAATTATTTGTCCTTCAAAAATCCGACGTCAAACGATCGTATAAGAAAAATATAACACGGTTTTAACAGTCGAAAACACTTTTATTACATTCAATAACAAACGTATTATAACAATATAATAGAACATACTTCACTGTGGTCAGTGTGAAAGCGATTCGTCTCTCAGCATACGTCCGTCACACGCTAGCCAAGCTCTACGACAACAATGTGACTGTCCTACAGTAGCGGTAGCGTTTAATAACAAAATCCGATATGTTGCCTCAATTTGCTTCTCGGGCTCTACCTATATGCCAGTGTCTTGCACGCTAAAACATGATAACACAACATCGACTTTATTTTAATATTGTTTCTCGATGATACATAATATTATATAACATTTATAATTATGCTATTAAAATGTCAATGGCCGTATAATACAGCCAGTATACGAAACAGTGTACATGTACCTGTGAAAAAAATTCGGGGATGAAGGGGGCAAATTATTTAATATCCCAATATAAAGCCATTAAAAACCCATAAAAAGCAAAATTAAATATAAATTATACTAGAAAAACTTCTCGAGGGTGGGGGAGGGGAAATGGCTTCAAAGTAATATATCAATATCAAAATCCTTATATAAATCAAAAACGGCATTTAAAACTGAGAACATAACTATAAAATAAAAAACCGGTATACAAAATCAAAAATCAAAACCATTATTTCCTAAAACCAATAGCTAAAAAGGTCGGCAAATGGGTATCACTCGGTTGTACAGTGGGGGGATCGAGTGGGTCACTTTTATGATGTGTTAAATTTGAATTAAATGATATAAAAACATTGTATACGAAAAACGATTTTGAGCAAAGACAGTCTGTGAGTCTACACAACTAAGTGTATTTTATGATATTATTGCTATAAATATATTTTTTAGATTATTGATTACAATACTGACTATTTACGAGAAACCTTCTTTTAAATTTTTAATTTTTATAACTAAGAATTGAACATTTTATACATTTTTAACTACAAAATAATTTTCCAATATTCCAGATTTTTATGAATTTTGGTGTGCCTTTGTTTAACCTTCTTTTAAGTGTGCCTTTGTATTTTAAAAATTTTTAAACTAATTTTAAAACAAATTATGAGAAGCCTTGTTTAAAATGTTCAATTCTTAGATATATAAATTAAACATTTTATACATTTTTAATTATAAAACAATTTGCAAATGTTCGATATTTTAATGAATTTTAGTCAAAATTTGAAATTTAAATGCTTATTAAAAAAAAATTATAAGTAAGTATTTTTATTATTTTTAAACAGCTATTACAACAATTTATGAGGAATCTTGTATTATATTTTGGAGCTTTTTGATCCAACAATGTTTCTTTATCGATATTTATAGAAAAAAAAACAAAGAAAAAAAATCGAAAAATTCTCATGCCTGTAATTAACTCAAAAAGTTATAAATCCATTGTACCCAATATTATTAACAATATTTGGTTCAAAAATGTATCGCTACCTAGAACTTTTATTGTTCAATTTAATCGTTTACGAATAGGTCATTACTTACTACCCTCACACGCTTATAAATTAAATTTAAATGATTCTCCTTTCTGCACTCTGCACATAGAGGAATATATCTGCGATCTGTCCCATATCCTCTTCAACTGTCCTTCTCTCTCCATTAAACGTCAAAATTTAGTAAATTCTCTTAATTCCTTGAAGGTTCCATTTAATCTCCATTCCATTTTAAATTCTAAATCTGAACC
>JACXSJ010003164.1:16036-28575 GCA_014851325.1 Pentalonia nigronervosa
TGTGTACAGAAAATGATCATTCTAACATTCGGTTAAAATTTCAAGTGTTTATGGTTTTTCGTTTTTGAATTACAAGAAAAGATGAAAGTCATTCGCTAAAAAATTGGTAGTTTAGAAGTGAATACCCAATGTCTAATTTCAAACGCTAATTTTTTTTTGTAAAAGGTAGAAAAACTTATGAGGAATCTAGTGTAGAATTTTCGAAACTTAGATTCTTATAGAAAATTTATTATGAATTTTCAAATTGAAAAAATTTGATAATTTTTGTAATTTTGACGTATTTTGTCGAAATTTAAAAATTAAACGCTTATAAAGAACCTTGTATTAAATTTTACAATACTCATAGAAATAGTTACATTTTACAATATTTTTCCTAAGTCCAAATATGTGAAGCTTGATGAAATAATTAAATAACAATATATCGTAATGTATATCAAAATCCGTATAAATCAAACCGGTATTAAAAATTGAAAAAGTAATCGCAAAATATAAAAACCTATACACAAAATCGTAACCTTATTTTTAAATTAAATTAATTTAATTGTAAAGCATTATTATATTTATACAAATTGAATACATTATAAATCTGTAACTAAAAAATCATTTAACAAGTTTTCGAGAATTTGATGAATTATGTGAATATTTAAAATTCAAAGGCTTAGGTATAAAAAAAAATTGCGCTTATTAATTTTTAAATTTTTAAATTGCAATGAGAAGAGCTTTAAGATTATAAAAACGTTAAATATAATGTAAAATTTGTAGTTAAATAATACATTTTATTTTTAATAATCATCATCAATATTACAACTTCCGGCGATTGTGGGATTCTTTCAAATTCCATAGGCTCAGCAAGCGTCTTTACGCTACTTCATTAGGTAGGTCATATTTTTTTTTCTTCTTTTTTTACAATTTTTGTTTAATAGTAAAATTATTAAAAATGTAATGTAGAATGCTTTTCACGTTTTTTTTTTTGAAGTATACATGACACAGTGGTATATTTATAATATTTAAATAAATTGTCAGCTTTTATATCTATACACATCAGTCAACGTTGGTATTGACTTATAAGTAAATAACAACTATAGAATCACTATTTGAAATAAAATAATAATCTGTATATTTTAATAATATAAAAAGAAAAATTAATTTTAAAATATTTAATATTTATTTAAATAATTTTCAAAACATTTAGACAAATAATTAGCTATTTATAAATAGCATAAAAGGTTTTTTTATAAGTGTTGAAAAAAATATTATGGTTGGTAAAAAAGTTTGGAAATTAAATACAAGTTTCCTTGTAAGTTTAATATCAACATTTTATACAAAACTAAAATATTTTAAATATCCTTTTATGTTATTTATCAATAACATAAAATTATTTAAATAAATATTTAAGCAAACAAATTGCATATAATAATATACTAATATTATTATATTATTTTAAATAATATCATTAGTTGTTCATAACTTAAAAGTCAATAACAAGGGTTTGTTTACTGGTGTGAATAAATTAAAATTAATCTAATTATTTTAAATATTTTATCGTGTTAAATATGAAAAAACATACGTAATGTTACAAATGACGAAAAATTTCAATTACTTTTTTTTTATTTCTATAATTTTAAAATTTTAACAACTAATAAATAATATTTATGGAATTACAATTATGAAAAAACTTAAAAATAACTCTATACTACGAAAATAAAAATTAAAAATAGCAAAATTTACAATATTAAGAAAATGTTTCCATTTTTTTATGAGTTAGTAAAATAATCAACATTTTTCTTTGTAAATATAAAATTTGAATAATATGTTATACAAGATTTCTAATACGTTTTTCTACTTTTTTCAACGAAAAAAATAAGATTTTTGGAAAGTCAAATTAATTTTTATGAGCGTTTGAAGTTTAATATTGGATATACCGTAAATGCACGAATTTCTTAGTTTATTGTAATTTCTTAGAATAATCATGGATACTAGACATTTTCACTAAACATTTATTTTATTATTTTTTTGTGTTTGATAAAATTTTTAAAATATTTTGAATCGTTTTGAGCAATTTATAGACATTTAAATTTTTTTTTTAATTTTTATTTTAAAATGTTGATAAAATTGTGTTTTTGGTCAATAATCTTGTAAACTAAATACAAGATTCCTCAGTTGTTATAATAGCAGTTAAAAAATATTATTTTGATAGATAGGCGTGATTTTTTTTTTAAACTTTGACATGGTTCACCAAAATCTCGAAAATGTGCAAATAATTGTATACATAAAAATGTATAAAATGGTCAATGTTTATAGTGAACGATTAAAAATTTAAATTAAGGTTTCTTATAAGTAGTTAATGTTTTTATTAAAAACCCTTAATATGGTATTTTTTTGTAAACGTTTTAAGTTCAGATATGGACAAAATTAGATATTTAAATGATGAATAACATTGTTATAGTTACTTTGTTATAATTTAAAAATATTTTTCCGTGGATGCTTGAATCTTTTAAATTATATTGTTATATTTTATACACTCAATGAAATTTTCAAATGTAATGTCAAATTTAACTTACTGTTTTACTAATCATAAAATAAATTAATTGAATAGCAATAATATCATAAAACATATTTTAATAATGTAGGCAGACAGACTGCTTTTGCTCAGAATCGTTTTTCGTAAACAATGATTTTATATCATTGAATTAAAATCTAACACATTCATTACAGTAACCTACTTAACATCTACCATACAGCAGAGCAGTATCCACTTGTCAACCTTTTTTTAAATTTAAATTTAAAGAGTTGTTAAATTTTGAACCAAGATAATTGTTAAAACATTGACCAAAAGAAGTTTCCTAAAATTAATTTGCTTTATTTTCCCTAATTTTTTTAGTGTTAACCACAGTATATTGGTTCTTTGTATCCTTTATTAAGTATCTATAGGACATATAATTGCATATTTTTTAGAAACTGATTCAATGTGAAAAACTTTGAACTATTTTTTGTTTTGTAACGCAAATCCTTTTAAAAAAAAGAAAAAATTGCTATTTGAAAACATATCCTAATAATTTTATTTTATTGCAATTGAAGAGGACTTTTTGAGTAGGTACTCCGCAAACTCATATTAAAAAACAGCCATTTATATCACCTTCTCATTATTTTTTTTTTTTTTTGATAAAATATCGTTTAAAATTTAAAATTATTTATGGCTATCTTTCGACGAAGATCTATATACACACAAAATAAAGGAATGAATGGGGGTAGTATTATTGACACTAATAAGTAATTTAACAATATAAACTTCAACAAAATTATATTTAAAATAACCACACCTATTTAATATTATTTTTATTAAATTATAATTCCATCATTTTTATTTCTCTCTTTTTGATAAAACTCGTTATATCAGGTTACATAAATATTATAAAATTTAACATCATACCATTTCTCAGTTTGTATCTACAATAATATTTATTGTTTTTTTTTTTTTGTATGACTCTCAATTATTAAAATTATTAGTAATGGAACTATGATTCGTATAAATTGATGCAAAAGACGCAAAATTCCCATTAATAACTACCTATACTTACGTATAATGAAAATATTATGACAAACTCAATAATATTATAATAATTATTGTATTCTTCTGTACTGCTTCTTCACTTTAGCGGTGATTTATTGGAAAATTCACCTTTGGAAACTCATCACTTGGTATAGTTAATACAAATGATAACAATAATATAGTAATTTTATAATCTATATTAATATTATTTTTTTTATCTGTCTTTAAAATGTACCACATTAGGCCTAAGCTCCACTAAATACGTCACCGGATAATGCGTCGTGTAGGCTATAGATACCTCGGCATTGTTCGACATTATACCTATTACAGTTCTATTGTATATTAACTACTGGTTTAAGAATTTAGTTAATATTTTTTTTATTTAAATAAATAAATTATTATACTAGTTAGTAATATCTAAATGCTTGTAAAATAGTATTATAAGCATGAAATAAAATGTCTTATTTTACAATAAGTATTGTAATATTTACGAGTTATTTTTTTTTTAATGAAAAATCTGTCACAGTTTTTTAAATTACCTGACCCATCAATTCATTCTTGATATGAGGTTCTCCCTCCATGCCTCGCAGTAAACAAATTCAGACAGTACCTATCTGTCCGTCTAGATTTTCATTAAAAAATGTGATTAAATAGATCTGTGTGTAGCGACAGTGATTGAAAATTTTCGAGTCGTATCATAATATAGCAAGACGTAATCGATCGTAATAAACTGCTACTTCAACCCTAACATAACCGTAACGGTCGTTTGTCCAAAACCCGTGAAATTGTCTATAGTTCACGTAGAAAAAGCATCTACCCCCGGGTGGCGGTGGTACATACTGATTAATTTAACCCCGGCAGGGTCTACTGCATATCATTCCTCGGACATTAACTGAGAGAGGAGAGAGAATTTATCCATTTTGAAAACATTTTCATCAAAATTTCCGAAATTATCATTTATACAAATAATATTTAATAACAACTGCAAGTATGTATATAATTATATAATACGAATAATGTAATTTAAACATGCCAGTTGCATTTATATATAATAACTAGATTTTAATGTAGAAACCAAAATTCAGTCTATAAAGCAATTCCCAAGTAATGAATATTGCTATCGTCACTTATCACCCTTCATAGACATACTTGGTACACCGTTATAATATATTTTATTCCCACTTCACAGGTGTTAAATAATATTACCAATATAGGTAAACACAGGTATCTTCACTCAGTTTACTATTAAATTAAAATATATTTTAAACTACTAATTACTACGAGCTACTAATATTTAAACTATTTCGGCAGAATATATTGAGATGTTTACCTATTTTACAAAGTTATAAGTACCTTTATGTCCAGCAGGTTTATATTTATCTATATTTTAATATTGTATAAAGCTGAAGAGTTTGTATGTTTAAACGCGCTTATCTTAAAAACTATACTGGACCAAATAATTTAATAAAATTATATTAATAGATTGCTATTAAAACTAGAAAGGTGTTTTTACTTTTTTTCAACCCCCGAGTTTGCTAATGGTGGCTCACACAATCACACATTAATTTCGTTTTGGCATAGCGAAAATAATTTAATTTTTTGTTTATATATAGAATAATCGTTTTTAACAAAAAAAAAAAAAAATTAGTAGGACTAGCCGACTCTTCCGTCCGTATAATATTATGGGATTTTTTTTAAATAAAATAAAATAATATTTAATTTATTGTTTTATATTCAAATGTACAATACAAGATTATAATATGTCTTTGCGTTTATAGCTTATTGACTTAACTCGACAGATTTTGATGAACATTTCAAATTGTTTTTAGTGATATCAGGCAAATGTAGAGAGTGGTTTGAACCACGTTTAAAACTATACCAAATATAACTTGTCCATGTCGGTCAAATTAGTTCACAAAAGCGAGGAACACTGATGCCGGTTTGACCGTAATGTCTGAGTTACCTACATCACTAAAACCTGTCTACACCGATATAACGCCATATTTCATGTTTGTTCTTCCTTTACCGTGCGAATTCGTGTTGTACAACTAGTATTATATATATATATATATATATATATATATATATATATATTATAAAAAACATCATTAAAAAAATTACATTTTAAACTCATAATTTTTTAATTTTTTGAATGACAACATAAATTTTATTTTTATGTTTTCGTTCTATATTTTGAAACAGAATTGTTTTCTTTGCATTTAAATTTATAAAAATATAATTTTAAGAGCAAAGTTTATGAGTTATAAGTATTTAAAGTTTTTATGAGCGGAGTAGTGGCCTAACATTCTGCGGACTAACCGCGTACCGTTCAATTTGGGGGATTGTAAACTGCACAGTGAACAGGTAGTAAAAATAGTAAACTACACCCGAGATTTTTGAATAATAGTTTAAAATTGATGTCATTAAAGTTATTTTCATTTCATAATTTTGGTTTTTCCTGATTTTACATATTTTGTTATATTGATTACTTGAGTCCTGTGTATCCTATGTCCTATACTCCTATACATGAATTAGTTTCTATTTTTAAAATCAATATGTGTGAAAACAAAAATAAATTATGATGCCCTTTAGTGAAATGTGAGTTAAGCTTTTAATAAAATGATTAGCAACTGTTAGTTGTTTGTTCCGTTGATATTGATGGTGATGCCCATATTATCGGACAAAATTTAGATATCCCATCAATGTAATTATCACAGAACTTTTTTAGCCTTTCAGTTTTTAGTAAAAGTGTATAATAATATATGAGCCGGCCGAATTGACATACGCCTACTTTAAATACTTATAATTATAAAATACTCATCCGAAATTTAATTTTTACGCACCTAATGAATCGGAAAAACACTCTATTTTGGGAAATAAAAATAATATACATTTTTTAATGCATTATTATTATTTTGTCAAGAGTTAATAATATGTACATTTTTTTTTATAGTCAATACTTTTCGTAATACTTAAAGAGTATTTTATGTTAAATAAATACTCTGTATAATGTCACTATATATATGATAGTATTGATCTATGAGTACATATTATGTTATTATCTGTCGTATATAAACTATATTTTAATACGTTGCTTCAGTGCGTATGTTTGCAAAAGATACTAAAAACGAAAGAAGACGAACAAACCGTACAACCACCCCTACCCGGCTTACCAAATACAAAAAATACCATTATTACATTTTTAGTAAATGACGTTTCTTTACCTGTTTCATCGAATAACGATTACACTGGTAATTATACCATTAATTATGGCTTGCCATTAAGGTTATATCATAATGTGTACCTAAATTGATGTGATGGTGAAAATAGCATAAATATACTTCGTCTTGACATAGGTTCTGTCCCTTATTCAAAGGTGTATACTTAATAAATAAAATAAAACAAATATAAAAAAAAACTGATAGTATTAAATTTATTCTTTATTAACTTAGTAACTAAAAAAAAACTAAATATTATCGCTAGGCGCCACACCTTTTTGCTATATTATATCGTGCAGGGTGCGATAACCATGTTTCGTTTATGCCTCAGTCATCACATAACATACCGTCGCACACAATATACCATTGACGGGACCTCGGAGTAATGGCCTTGCGGTAGTCAGGTATAAAAACAAATAACCGTAGACACTTGAAATTTTCACCGAATGTCGATATTTTCATTTCTCCATATACCATATAATTATTAAAATATTTTGATTCGTTTTAAGCTGATTGTAGGTATAAGAATTTTTTTTTTAAAATAAACATCGATTAAATAAAATTTGTTGTTGTGTCTGTTGTTGTATAGCTCTTCGTAAGTTTTTATTATAGTGGTTTAAAATTATTAAAGATACGCTACCACATTTTTTTATAGTCATATAAAGTTCAAATTTTAATAAAAATTCATCAAAATTTCAAACATTTGTAAATTATTTTGTAGTTAAAATCATACAAAATTTACAATTTTTATAGATCGATTTTTTTAAAAACAAGGTTTTTAGTAAGTAGTTAAAAGTGTAACCAAAAAATTTAAAGAAAATATCTATTTTGTTTTTGTTTATAGACATTTTAAGTTAAAAAAGTTGGACAAAATTAGATATTTTAATGAAGAATAATAATTTTAGTTATTTCATTATAATTAAAAAATTTTATTCGTGAATACTTGAAACTTTTAAAGTATATTATTATATTTTATACACATAATGGCATTTTGAAATACAAGGCTTTGGGTAAAAATTAATTCAACCTACTGTATGTTATTAATAGTAAAATAGCAATAATATCATATAACATATTCAGTATTATAGATTGACAAACAGTTTTCGCTCAGAATCATTTTTCGTATACAATGATTTATATCATTGAATTCAAATTTAACACATTCATTACAATGACCGCTCGACAACTACTGTACAGCAGAGGGGTATTCATTTGCAGGTCTTTTTGTGTTTTGTGCCTTCTGAACTATATTGTACCATTACAACTCTATATTCTGTATTTGGAAGTTGTTTTTTTACGATATTCAAATTTTTAAGCGTGTAGATGTTAAATATTATAATATATACTTGAAAATTCTTACAACTAACTTCAAAATTAAAACTATAGGTCTAGCATATAAACAAAAATTTAATTAAAATGTTATATAATAAAATATTGGGTGTACCTTGTACGGGCTTATGATATAAAAGGAGAGTCCAAACATAAATCAAGTCGACTATGAGTGGTAGTCTGTGACCCAAAACAGATTAAGTGATTTGGATATAATAAATATAGACAGAGAATTATCTATAACTAGCTGTCCCGGTGTTGTTCGAGCCAAATATTAAGCTAGATTTAACTTCAATTCATTTGCGGACAACTAAGCTACTTAAGTAGGCAACCGTCTGCTTCGGATTGCGGACAATATGCGAGCAGTATATTATTAGGTAGGCCTGTGATGTATTGAGGACCCTTCCATGTATGTTAGTAAGTGAAATGAGAGTTAGGTATACATGATAAACATCGTGTCTGTCGCCCGTACTAAAGATTTGCTATTTATTTTTTTTGATAAAAAAACTATTTGCCATATTTCTAATAATTATAATAGTAATAAAATATATAGACAATTACAACGCTGTAAATAATCAGAAATGACTAAATATAGGTCATTCGTATCTAATAATATTTATGCTTAGCCCCGTGCAGAGCAATCTGACAACTACCCTGGAATTTCTCCACAGCACAGAACTACTCAACAAAATCTAATCTATAAAAACACACTGTTCTTTTCTTTTCATCTTATCCTAATTGCATCTATTTATAAAAAACGTTTAGCCATGTAAAATACAAAATATAATATAATGTAAAGTATAGTATAATGTTTGTCCAATGACCATTGAAGCTGCGGACTTTGTTTTGTTTTATTAAAAAAAAAAAATATATATATATATATATATATATTTATGCACATACATAAATATATATAACAAAAATATGCTATATACTTATTGTAATGTTTTAAATTGTATATGTAATGACGAATGGGGGAGCGTTTTTTAATCTACTCTATGGTTTATTTTCAATTTTTGTTTTATATGACTCAATATTTTCTGTAATTATTAAATCCTAATTATGACTCTGTGTGTATATTCAATTTATATTGAAACGACTTATAACTACGCAATAACGATCTAAATAAAAGTATGTCTACGCTGTCACCGTATTATTTCATTATATTTTCGAAATTCCAGATAATGCAATTTGTCCTCGTCGTATTCAATTACCGTCCACTCGGTTTCGATCTACAGCAGCATTATCTTGATTTTATTATAATAATTATTATTAATAATACTGTAATAATGCATTATTATGCCGTCGCGTTTTGAAACAATCGCAGAAAGCACTTTTCGTGAGCAATTTATTTTGAAGCTATCAACAACATTTAATATAATAATAATTCGAAACAACCGTCGGTTTGAGTTTAAATTTTGTTCGCAGGTTTCTTTTTATTATTAAGGTTTTTTACATTATAGCGCGGATGCCAGACGCGAGATTTGATTTTCCGTTCATGGGTTTTATGTTTTTATATTGAAACGACGTCACTCTATTTTCAGCTAAGTGAGTAAAACCAACTTTCTTCACTCGGTTTTTTTGCGGTCTTCGTAAAATAAACGAAATAAAAAAAATCTACGTTGTCGGAAATAATAACACTCCCGAAATTCACCCACCCCCCTAACCATGTTCTTCGGGAAATTTAAATTATTTTCATTTATTGGTTTTGCTAAACACCAAAAGTGTGATTTTTTTTTCCAATTACTGTTTTTATTTTCAAAAGCCGTCCTTATGCATTAAATTAAACAAACGTTTTATGATGCTGTAAAGATTTGTAAAAAATAAAAACCATTAGTGTTTAGCACATCTACCTAATAATTATTACATATTATTATTTACTTTTTTCTTTTTACATATGTCGCCTACTCTTTAGTACGCAAATTGAATGTAATTGCCAGACTATTAATACGTTTCGAATATTACAATGGACGTGTACTTTGTTGTGGATCTTCGCGCGCTGCGGAACCACTGTCCAATTATACGTGTACCTACGTAGAATATTCTCGAATATTTAAGGGCGCTTGTTAACAATTTATTATTTTAATATGTTCCCATAGTATTTTGTGGGATAAAAAAAGTACCTCTTTTAATTATCACAATAACTATTTTTAACTTACAAAAACACCACCAGCGCATTTTCCTTATATTCCGATTTCCTCGGCGTTCACACCGTTTTTTTATACGAGTTCGCGTCTGTTATCATTATTATTCGTGTACGAAAAGATCAAAAACCAATTTCCCTGATTCTCTCTGCATTTCGTACACATAATAATATTGTGTTTAGTGCCAAAAGAATAATAATTAAACAAATAGCCCGATGCCTTTCAAGAAGTATTTCCTTGGAATACCCACAAAATTGAACTCGTCTTTAACACCAACAAAAAATATGAAAATTATGCTTTATCTCGTATTTAGAAATCAGCAAAATATTTATAACGTGTATTCATAGATGGAATGCCATTAAAAATTCAGGGGTCTAACATTTTTAAAATTAATTTAAGTGGGAGGCCTTCGATCCTACAAAATTAAAAAGCTGTCCGTTTTGGGGAGCTTATAATATATTGGAGGGGAGACTAAGCCTCTCCTTCGCCGATTTCCATTTATGTGTGCATTTTGATCTGACGGGGTATAATAATAATATACTATAGTCAATTTTACTTACTCACCACTGTTTAATGATAGCACTCACCACATCTGCACCTCACCGCATCACCTGCACCTAATAATCTACATAAAATATCGTACTGCTCACAATAATTATTGTACCATATTTCTATATTATGATCTATTATCAACAATTTTATATATGGTTTTGAAAATAATTGTAAATTTAATCAAATTATTTTGATGACTATAATTTATTTAATTTTAGATTCTGAGAGGCTTAGATTTTGTATTGATTTTACAATCATGTGTGTGTGTGTGTTTTTTGTCTATAACAATTTTTTTCGACTAGAAAAAATGCATCAAGTTTTTTCATCGGCATTTTTTTCTAGTGAAAAAGAGAATCTAAGTGGTATTTTAAATGGGTCATTTTTAAAATTTCCAACAGCTTTCAAAAGTGTCGGGAAAAACGAGAACCAGTTTTTTACCAAATCGTTTTTGTTTTTTTGGCGTAATGCAAACAATAATAATAATAACTTTAGATACATCAAATGTTCACTGAATGTTTATAAAAACAGTTTCTACATGTCATACGATTTTTAAAAAAATTTGAAATTATCTATAGGCATTAGAAAATATTGATTTTTATTAGTAAAATATATTTATTTATATTTGAATTATATTTATCATAATTTATTCTGTATATTAATTTGTTATTTAAGGCTGGGAACACACGGGCGTTATTTTACCGCGCGACATTTTTACCGTGCCGTAATTTTACGGCGCGTTTTGTTAAAATACATTCAAATGAATACAGCACAACACACGAGCGTCGCACCGTAAAAATATCGCGCGATATTTCGAAAACAGTCGCGTGCACCATGACTTTACCGCGCGCTAAAAATAACGCACGACACGAAATCCAGTCGAAATGCATAACAATGATAGGCGGAGAACACACACGCGATAATAAAACGCACGACCGATTATTATTTTAATTTGAATATTCGTTCATTCGTCATTATCAAGTATCAACAGACGGTCAACATGTCGTCAGAGGAAGAGTCTGAAATCGACATCTCAAATTTGACATCTGAAATTGATCCAGAACAAAATAATAGTCAGTTAGACACCGAACTAGACATAGAACTTTTAATTTCACTTGTTGAAAGTAGACCAATTTTATGGGACAAGACGTTGGATAAGTTTTCAGACCGCAATGAAAAGCGAAAAGCTTGGAAGGAAGTGTTTGGTTTGACAAATCCAGGATTTGAAAATCTTGAATTTAAGGACCAAAAATTGATAGGTATGTAAGTTATTTTGTTGTTAAAAATTCATTAAAATTTGGTTTTATTGAAATACATATAGGTACAGATATAATTATTAATTTAATAATTTACTTTTTACTAATCAAGTAAAAATTATAATACCCATATTATTTTAAACTTGGTTTATCATAATTTATAGATAACTAATTAAATATAAAGAAACATTGCATATTATGATAGGTTATTTAGTATTTAGTACATATACAGTCTACAGTATTACTAATGTTTTTTATTTATAATATATTATATCATAGTTTTGCATTTGGTTCTACTTATCATGTTGTCATGAAACTGCTCCTTCTGAATAAAAATTAATTATTATTATTATTTAATTATTATTATTCCTAGACAAACAATAAGCTCTATACCTAAGCAGCATTCTGAAGAAAGCGTCAAACTTCAACCGTCTACTTCAGAAATTAATTTACCTGCAGCCGAAATACAAAATAATAATGAATTTAAAAAAAA